>JAJEJO010053198.1:0-130746 GCA_020662805.1 Glaucomys volans | reverse complement strand
AAAAAAAAAGAAAAGGCCACATTCAAAAGGATAGAACATTTCATGGACTTTTTACTCCTCCTTGCCTTAGCCCCTCTCTGGGGTGACACAGTCTAGGTTATGAGGAGACTGTAGCTCAGTTCCTTCCCTTGAACCAAAGGGAGCAGAGCAGACCATACTTGCCCTATTTAACTTATTGGGGGGCTTCTCAAAGAACCAGATTCTATCATGTCTAGCTCAATTATTGGGTGGGAAAAAGCAAAAACCACTGCTTGTGAAGGCTGCAGGGGGTGTCAACCTACAGAACACTGGGTCAAGAGTCTAGGGTAGAGACATGCAATAAACAATCTGAGGTGATAAGGAGGATGTGGGGTGAGCCTCTGGAAAATTAAAACATCCAAAAGCAGGAGAAGTGTATATAGAAGAATTGAGAGTTGAGAATGCCACATGTAAGCCCAGGCAAAATGCATGCTCAGAATAAAGCTGGGGAGACCTTGAAATGACACCATAGGCTGATCCCTATTCTCAGAGCATAACCTGCTGTTCAGTGAATGAATGCCTGAGTACAAAGCCAGTACGTGAAGACTGGGAGAAGTGACTGCCTTTTAAATGTCTGACATTTAACAACTACTACAACAAAATCACAAGGCAAACAACAACAAACATAGAAAAACTGGGTACATTCAAAGGAATAAAATTAATAAGTAGAAAACATCCTGAGGAAACACAGGCATCAAAACGTACTAGATAAAGACTTCAGAACATCTGTCTTAAATATGATCAAAGAACTAAAGGAAAACATAAAGAAGTACATGAAATCAGTAAAAGAACATACACACAACATGAAAGCATCCAAAATGAAAATTATTAAGAGAAACCAAGCCGATTCTTGAACTGAAATAAGACAATAACTTAATTGCACTCATCACTACAGGGATTTAACTGACTGGAGCAAGCAGAAGAATGAATCAGTGAACATGAAGACAGGAATATTGAAATTATTGAGTCTGAGGGACAGGAAGAAAAAAGTGAAGAAAAGTGGATAAAATAGAAAGGATGTGTGAGACAGCATTAGGCATAACTATGTGTTCTATGAGGGTCACAGGAGAGGAAGAGAGATTGTTTAAAGAAATATTGACCCAAAATATCTATAAATCCAAAGAGGACAACAAATTTCAAGTAGGATAAATTTTCAAAAGACCTGCACATTATAATCAAGTTTTTGAAAGACATTATCTTGAAAGCAGCAAGAAAGAAGCAACTTATCAGATACAAGGGATCTTCAAAAATATTATCAACCAATTTCGCAGGAGAACCTTTGTATCAGAAGACAGTTAAATGAAATAAAGCACTGAAAGAAAAAACTTTCAACCAAATTTCCATATGTAACAAAACTGTTCCTCCAAATGAGGGAGAAATTAAGATATTCTGATATACACAAAAGTTAATAGAGTTTTTACCATTAGCTCTGAACTATAAAAAATGCTAAGGGGGGCTGGGGATATAGCTCAGTTGATAGACTGCCTGCCTCCCAAGCATAAGGCCCTGAGTTCAATCCCCAGCACTGAAAAAAAAAAAAAAAAGCTAAAGGAAAAGAAAGTCTTTCAGGTTAAAATAAAAGGTCATTAAGCAGTGAAAGTAAATACATAGGCAAATATAAAAACCAGTATTATTGAATTTTGATTTCTAACTCCACATTTTATATTCCATAGGATTTAAAGGAAGTGCAAAACAATCACAATCTGTATTAGTGGATACACGTAAACATGTAATTTGTGACACTAATAATATAATGATGTAGGGACCTTAAGGAAGTAAATGTTTTGTAGGAAAAATGAAGGAAAGTGTGAATCAATTCAAATTAGAATGTTATAATGCTATGATGTTATATATGTTCACCACAAAATGAAGTGAGAATAAAAAATATGACACTACAAAACTTATCTAAATATAAAAGAAATCTGTAATTGTGTGAAAGAGAAAACTATGACACATAGAAAACAAATTACAAAATGGCAAAAGTACTTTAACAGTGATTACTTTATAAATAAGCCAATTAAACTCACCAATTTCAAAGCATACATTGGTGATGTATATTTAAAAAGAATGATCCAAATATATTCCGGATTTGCTTTAGATCTAAAGACAAAGGGGTAAAAAGTGAACGGATATTTTAAAAAGACATGACACTTCATGAATATAGTTACAAAGAAAGCTATAGTAATATGAGATAAAATAAACTTCAAGTAAAAACGCTTACATATAATGAGCATGTTGAATATTGATAAAAAGATCAACAAACCAGGAAGACATAACAATTATAAACATAACTGTATCAACCATCAGAGATTCAAAATGAATGAAACAGACATTGATATAATTAGCAAAAAAGAATTTGACAGAAGGGAGAAACAGACCACTCTAGAATAATAGTTGGAGACTTTAACATTCCATTTCTCAATAATGTACAGAACAACCAGACAGAAGATAAATTAGGACAGAGAGGATTCAGGAATACTATCGATCAGTTGGATCTGTCAAACATATACTGAACCCAATAACAGCAGAGTGTGTATTTTGTTCAAGTGTACATCGGATATTATCTAGACAATATATTAGACCACAGAGCAAGTGTTGTGAAACATTTTTTCAAATGCAATTTTACAAAATATCTTTTACTGATTACAATGGAATTAATCAATAACAGAAGAAATAAATAGTAGGAAGAAATCTGGAAAATTTGCAAACATGGAAATTACACCACCTAATATTAAACAAGAAGTGAGCAAAAGAAGAAATCACAATGGAAATTAAATAATACCTTCAGATAAATGAAAACAAAACTAAAACATACCAAAATTTATACATGCAGCCAAAGCAATACTAAGAGGGAAATTTATAGCTATAGACATACTAAAGATGTGGAAGAATCTCAAATCCTATGCAGGGACCAGGAAATTAAGATTACTAAACCCAAAACTAGCAGAGGAAGGAACTAATAAAGATTGGAACAGAGATAAATAAAATAGAACGTAGAATAACAATACAGAAAAATCAACAAAATCAACTATAATTTCTTTGGAAAGAAAATTACCATTGACAAAACTTTAGTTAGAGTGGTCAAGGAGAAAAAAGAAGATTCAAATTAATAATATCTGAAATAAAAATGCATACATTACTAGAAACACTGAAGAAATAAAAATGATTATAAAGGAGTATTGTGAACAATTATAAGCAAATTGGATAATCTATATTAAATAAACAAATTCCTAAAAATACACAATCTACCAAGACTGAATCATAAAGAAATAGAAAATCTGAATAGATCTATGACTTCTTAGATTTAATAAAAAATCAAAAATCAAAGAATCAAAATTAATAACCAACTTCACTGATGAATTCAACCAAAGTTATAAAGAAGAGTTAGATAATCAATCCTTCTCAAACTCTTCCAAAAAACTAAAAAGGCATCACTTATAACTCATTTTATGAGGCCAGCATTACCCTGATAGTGAATCCAGGCAAAGAAGTGAATTCAACAGCAGATGAAAAGACTGATGGGTTCTCGGAGAACAAAAGTAGATTTTCTGGATCTCATAAGAGCTAGGCCTGGAGTCAGTACTGTTGCAGCATTGTATCCATCAAAGCTAGTCACGGCCAGTCTAGTGTCAGAGGAAGGAAAACCCACAACCTGAAGAAAATAGCCACTTCTCCCTCAACTATACATGGGATGCACCTTTATTTGTACACAACTACAGCATAATTTTTAAATCACAGAATTGCTTATTTTATAGCATATTGAAATATTCTTTTATACATATTTAACCAGATTTTTTATTAACTATCACTATTGGGCATACACACACATGCAAAAAAAAAAATGTTAGGGCATTTCCAAAATGTCTTCATGAGAGCCCAACTTCAGGGTGAACAATTGTCTTTACCTACACAATGACATGTTCTCTGTCAGCAAATGCACTAATGAGGTCATAATTCTTAAGAGTACTCCATATTTTGTTGGAATTTTCTTTCATGCTGTTACCATGCATTGTTCAGGGTATTTTTAAATATATTTTTTAGTTGTCGGTGGACACAATACCTTTAGTTTATTTTTATGTGGTACTGAGGATAGAACCCAGGGCCTCATGCATGCTAGGCGAGCATTCTACCACTGAGCCACAACCCAGTCCCATTCTTCAGGTTTTGATGCTAATTTTTTCCTCAATGAATAAGAGGGAACATCAATCAATCACATCAGCCCTTTGTTACCCTGAAATTTCCTGTAGAGAGACTCAGCAATTCCTCTTGCCATGGGCTGTGTTGCTTAACCTATGTAGGCAATGCTTTTGCATATGTTGTAGGGACAGAATTTTTCATAGCTTGTGTGACCCCATAAGGTGGCTGGTCTTTATTTTTCAAGAAAATGTAGAATTATGGCCATTTGGCAGTGATAAATATTTGCTTTACAGATATCAGTTTTGTCCCTTTACTTTGTTTCTGGGCCTTCTACATTTACTCTGACTTTGTGTACCATAATGTAATCTTTTAAAATATATTTTAATTTGACAAACTCAAAAAAATGTAGTGACAATGATGCACATGACTCAACTGAATTGAGGATAATATAAATAGTGATAACCAAGTTCATGCTGTGCAACGGCAATCAGTAAGGACTAAGAGGTGACAGGACATGTTGTGGTAGGAGAGACATAAATAGGAAAGGCCATCTATAGTGACTTCACCTTGTACTGCCTCTTAGAATCTTTTCCACATATTCTATACTTTGTATTTTTTCCTATGCATATATAGAAATGTTTGATACATATAATGTATTAATACTTTGTATGTTACAAGTTTTAGAAATGACTTGTACTAGTTTGTGATGTTTTAAAAAATTTGTTTAGAAGTCTGATCACACAGAAGTGCAACGATGATGTAGTAAAATATATTAATGCCTTCCTCTTTAATATATAATTTTTGTTATGATTTAGAATTGTTTTATTGCTAGATATTCTTTCATATCTTCCAAAAGTTTCTAATTTTGGCTTTTCATATTTAGGTGTTTAATATATCTGAATTTTTTTTGTATGGTGTGAGGTAGGGACTTAATTTTTCCATATAATGACCAATATATCAGGATATTTTACTAAAAAGCCTATCCTTCCTCAAAACATCCCTGAATTGTGAGTGCAATTTAGAAAACACACTTCAGTGCATAAAATAGAAGTCTCTATGAGAACATAAAATACTAATCAAATTATATTATGCAAATACTGAAATAGGAGTAGTATTTTACTAGTATTACCATTAATGTGTAGTTTCCTAACTTTTTGTTGTTAGAGATAGGTTCTAATCAAAACTATGGGCCTATCACCTCCCTGTAAAAGGCAAAAACTGCTTAACAACATTAAAAATATTGTGTGTCATTTCAAGTATCACAGAACACTTGAAATCTAATCATGGACATTTCCTCCTCAATTTAATGTGGAAAAATTGGGATAATGGTGTCATATTATCCAATAACTCATGGGTACTGTATGGCAAAGCCAGGGTTTCCTGTTCCATTCACATACAAACTTACAGTAGAACTCTGAAAGTACAATGGAGAAATATCGCAAATGTGTGATCACATACTCAAAAGAATCAAAGCATTAATGTCAAAACATCCAAAACAGTAGCATGATCTGAATCTAACATTTAGTTGCAGATGACAGATGGAATCACATAGTTGTAAAGAACTAATTACATTTGAGAAAAGGAATTAACTTAAACTTGTTTATCAGGTTTTGTTCCCTATTTAGGCAAAAGGCCTCTGGTAGCAGGTTATTTGTAGGTTGATTTATGGCTTTGGCATCCTATAAATAATCATTGAAAGACCTAAATTGTTTGTTACATGCAAATTACCTAGGTGAGCTTACTGAAGATAAGGTTGGACTGGTATCAAATGTAATTTAGGATAAGCCAAGAAGGATTAGAGTGTTTTTTGATTGATTAAGCCAGGATTTAGAAAGTCAGCAACAAGGCAGATTGATGTATTCAGCAGGAAATTTTGAATCAAAGGCCATCACAGCACAATATAGAAAGCTCAGTTAATAAATTAACCAAGAGAAGAACAATCTGACTTTGGATGAACAAAATGATAGGAACTTAGTCTAGAAGACTGAGAAATTTGGTATTAAAAGCATTTTCCTTTTAAAGATGGTAAAAATTAAACGCTATGAAAATGAACTCAGTTGGGTCAGTGATTCAGGATCAATGGTGATAGCCAATCTGGTGGTTTTGTTGATATTGACTCAGGTTTTCCTTCAGACTCATCACACTGGGGGAAAAAGTCAAAAGGCTCAGTTTTTGCTGAGCCACATGTTCATTCAAACACCAGCTCCCATCCAAACTCTACTGATTCAAGTCTGTATCCTGAGGGACTCTTGGCCTCCAGGACCTCTGAAAAAGTTCCAATTATTCTAATGAAGTTGGTTCATTGAAAGAATGATGCTTCATCTCCAGGGAGGTGGCTTTGCAGATGGACAGCTCCTGGGCTGAATGGTCTCTGAACCATTCTTAGCTTGCTCTTGAGCACACTGCCTCTGCATCTTGTACAGAACTGAGGGCCTTAAGTGTCTTCCCTCCCATGGAAATAAACTGTATTACACCATTTTTTTGGTTCTTTTCTTGTTTTAACACCACCCCCCACTGGGAGTATTCTACCCAATTGAGAGTGAATCTCAGTTTTCCTTTCTTTCCCTCTCACAGTATCCTTTCTCCTCTAGCCTTTCTCTTTTCATTTTCTCGTTTTCTGAAATTCCTTCCTCTGCCTACTTTCACCACCAACTACTCTACCATTCCTTTGGGAAATTCTTCTCAAGACGTGTGTTTGCTTTAGGTTGAGGCCTTGTTGGACACTGGTAGGAATAGTAGTGGTAACAGCAGTAGTAGAAACAGTAGTAGTGGTGATGGCAGTAATAGTGGAAGCATTAGTCACTTTTGTAGAGATGCAGCTTCAGGAACATCACATTTGTTTTAGCTTACATGCCACCGTGACCAAAAGACCCAACAAGAACAATTTTAGAGGTGGAAGAGTGAATTTGATGTTCACAGTTTCAGAGGTCTCAGTCCATAGATGGCTGACTCATCGCTTTGGGCACAAGGTGAGAAAGAACATCATGGCAGAAGAGTGTGGTGGAGGAAAGCAGCTCAGGACATGACACCAGGAAGCAGAGGTAGCTTCACTCACCAGAGATAAAATATATGCCACAAAGGCATACCTTCAATGATGCACGTCCTCCAGTCACACCCTACCGACCTACTGTTACCACACAGTTAATACCTACCAGAGGATTAAAGCACTGATTAGGCTAAGGTTCTCATAGCCCAATTATTTCACCTCTAAACTATCTCTCATTGTCTCACACCAGCTTTTGGGGAATACCTCATATCTAAACCATAAGAGTGTTCTTACATAAAGATTCCATCACACTTTCCTTCTTTTAATCCTTTGATCCTCCTGAAGTTATTCCCACAAATCTTTGAAGAGTTAACCATCCATTAATGAACTAATATTTTTATGAACAAATTAAGTCACAGGATACACCATAGAATGCGGCTCTCAACCTGAAAGAGTTTTCAGAGCCAATTAAAAAGCACACAGACCATTAGCCAAACAATTTAATGAGTTAGTACTTAAGAACTGCAAATTTTAGAGAAAGCAGAGACATTGTCCTGGAATGGTCAGAGGAGGTATCTAGGAGGTGGCAGAGCTCAGCCAGTCATTAGAGATAGTAGGATTGGGCATTCCTAGTAAGGGGGACGTAATAAGAAAAGACTTGGATTTGGTGAAAGAACAAAGAAAATGAAGAAAGGTTGGCTGATGATCCAGTTCTACCATTAGTGGAGATTATAAAAAAGATGTTATAATAATGGGTTCATCTGTTCATGATATAAAATGAAACCCATATTTCATAAAAATTATATATGTATATACCTACATATATACATGTATACATATATATCTTATATATATTAATCAATGACTCAGTTGTGCAAGAAGTTCTATTTGTACTCAGTATAATTTTTCAACTCAAAGAATCAGATATTTATTTCTGGGAAAATTATACAACTCACTGCTTCACTTTATATTCTCTTCCTAAAATTCCCATTATATATTTTAATTCTCTTTTCTACTTTGTTTCTCCTTATCTCTTCATGTCATGTTTTAAGTAAGTTATTGTATCTGGTTTCAAAGTCACTATTTTGTGGAGTAGAGTGGGTGCAAAATACACGTAGTCCACTATTTAGCACATTATTGAGACTCTAAATTTCAATTACTTATTTTTGATTTCTAAAGTTTCTATTGAGTTTTTAGTTAAACTACTCCTATTTTTTCATGATATCCCATTATTACCTTACATGTTTGTTGATCTTTTTAAGTGTTTTAAGTATATTAATTCAAAGTTCCTTTATCCTTTCACTGTTCCTTATGGTTTGGGGCTGTGCTGTTTTCTGTTCATTCACTGCATGCACTGCAAGTCATACGTTGGCTTTCTCTGTGCACTTGGTAATTCCCATCTTTCAGTGCATCTTCAACAGGGACCCTTTAGTGACAGGATGTCATATGTGCTCAGACTCATGCTGGTAGGTCTATGGGAGCATCTCACTGTTGGTTTGTTCAGTTATCTAAAGATTTACCACTCCCAGGCAGCTTTCAGGTTTGTTTCTCTATTTAGGGGCTTTCAAAACATACAGTGAGGCTGAGAATTAGGCCCCTGAATTTCTAAATTATGAATGTATACCTGAGACCTAAAATTTTGAGGATTTACGCTGTGGCTACCCAGAGCCCAAGATTATAAGTCAAGTTTCAGGTCATGTCCTAAGTCAATCGGTAGAGTTTTTCTGATAGGATCACCCTTTTCCAGCTTCACTAATTCTATCTTGCATACTTCTCACTTTCAGTTATTACACTGGTGTGCATTACAGCAACTACCACCGCCTATTACCTCTCATGATATTGGCTGACTGGGATTAGCTGGGTGGTTCTTCTGTTCTGGGTGGTGTCAGCTGGGGCTGCAGTTACCTGAAGTCTTGATAGGCTGGTACATTAGGAAAGACTCCCCTACAAGTCTGAAGATTTAGGTAGAATCATCTGGAAGGCAAGACTTAGCTGTGTGATTCTTTAGCTCCATTTGGTATTGGCAAGGACTGTGGTTATTTGGAGACTTGATTGGATTGGAACATTCCATACTTGGCTGACAGTCAGTGCGGGCAATCAGCTGAGAGTAGAGCTGTGACAATTGATCACCATATTCCAGTTTTTCCTCTGGATTTCTTTCTCTTTACAACAAGAATGGAAGAGAATTGTGGCCATCTTTAAGCTACTATGGTTGTTTTTAATAAGACTCCCAAAATAGCTTCTTAAGGAAGGTAAGTTTTTCCCCCACTCTTATAATGGTACGTTCAAGGATATGATATCCAGGACTTGATTACAACTTTGTAATGTCATCAGCAGCCCAGACTCTTGATTACAGGGTGGTTGCAAAAACGCCAACCATTACAACAAAATTTCAGGCAGAAATAGAAGGACGGAAGAGACAGACTTTGAAAAGCATTTCCTGAAGCCACTCATGCCTGCTTCTTATAAATCAGTGGCTTCTCCATCTACAATAGTAATGTGGAAAAAGAAAGTGTGCCCTCATGTCATAGATATTTTAAAATGTTTCCTTGTTTAACAAGAACTAAATTTGAGTGAAATGAAGGAAGACAATAGATTCCAAACAATCTCATTCAGACTCCTTATTTTCCATCCACTACCCTCTCGTTTGCACTTGGGAAGGATTCTAACTGCGGCAGTGTGAGGGTATGTTTGTGTCAGGATGATGTTTATGTTCTATTGAGACATTGAGAGTATGCTGGAAACAAGGGACATGCTTTTACCTGCAGGCAGAGGACACGATGGTGCAGGGTACTATTTAGAGAAGGATCTCAGTGCTCCTTATTAATAAAGGTCCATTTGTAAGCCTAATTACAGCCTTGCCAAATAATAGAGTTGACTCTTGTGCCATTTCCTCTCCAACTTAAGCTGGAGTTATTCTTTATCTGTAGATTTACAGACTCAGCTAAGTTTGTATTCAGGGGCCCTGATGCACGCTTTTATAGAATCCCTTCTTCCCAGGTCTGTTCTGCCTCACCTTCTTGCCCTATGTTCAGAGGCTACAAAGAATCAAGAATCCCTCTAAATGGAACAATTCATTCATGTGTAAGTACTCATCATTAATAATTACTTTATCTTCTGGTCTTCTTGTAGGAATATACTCTTTAGAGGAAGTTATTAGTCAAAGCTGTGCTTGACTCTCCCCAGGATGAACCTTCCATGGAGATATTGTGGGCACTGTGTCTAGCCTGTAAGGCAGATGGCATTATCAGGGCCCTTCTCACACTCCGCACATAGACAAAATCCTTGTGATAACAGTGAGGTATGTATAAAGAAGGTGCTCTACTCCTGTTTATTCTGCATTTGTTCCAGAGGAGGATTCACTAAACTAGAAACCATGAGCCAGCCTGTTTGTGTGAAGTTTTCCTGGAACACAGTAACATTTACATGTTTATGTGTTGTGTATGACCACTTCTGAGCTACAATGGTAGAACTGAGTAGTTGCAACAGATCTTGTGGGCTGCAAAACCTAATCTATATGCCATTGCTAAACTATTTACTATTTACTGATTGTTACTGTATGGTATGTAGTAAAACAGAAGTGGTTCTCTCTAAGGCTATGTCTTTCAAGAGGATCAATTTTGCCTCCCAGGAAACAATTGGCAATATCTGGAGCTATTTTTGGTTGTGATCATGTGGCAGAGGGGTATTGCTACTGGCCTCTAGTGGGTGCAGCTAAGGATGCTGCTACAGGTCTTATGAGGCCCCAAAACAAAGAATCCAGTCCAAATGACCAATAGTGCTAAAGCTGAAAACCCTTGTTATAAGAAACAGTTCTGTAGGACTCTTACTGTTTTTCATTCATTTATTCAATTAAAAAGTTTATTGAATGTATATTATGTACCAGGCAAGGTACTGAGATAGATCAATACAGACATAAAGTCATTTAGACCACACAACAGATTTCATAGATACAATTATTATCCATGTTTTACTGATGAGAAATCTGTGCCCAGAGAAGATGATTTACTTAAAATCATCCAATCAAGTAGTGAAATAAGACTTTAATCCAGTGCTTTCCAAGTACTCTAGTCTTTAATAAACATAGACTTTAATGGAGGAAAAAGCTGCACTCTGAAGCCAGACAGAACTGCTTTCAAAGGTTGGTTTTGCTTACATGCATGTGAAATGGAGACAATAATGCTTTTTCTAATGGGGGTAAAGATTGAAGGAGACAGTGTGCTGAAAGCGCTCTATGACAGAGTCTGTAATAGCTGGTGCAACAAAAATGCTACTTCTATTATTTTATTTCCAGGCTTTAATATGAATGTCATTGGAATCTGGAAACCAACTCACCCAGCCACAGGCTAGACTTGCAAGTGCTGAAATGGTATTAAAAAAAGAACAAAGAAAACGTGCCATTGTCTCCACCAAAACATGAGCTGATTTTCTCAATTATTTTAGCCCCACCGAGAAGGTGGCTTCTTCCACAAATGGCAGGACCTCTCCTTCAGAGTGGCTTTGGAGCCCTGGCCTTCCGCTCTATCCAGCACGGGCTCCCCCTGCAGAGCTGCCGGCCGGAATGAACCCGGGCAGTGACAGTCTGTCAAGCCGGCAGAGCTCGGCCTAATCGCCCGCCTGCACAGCCGTGCTCCAAACGCTCCCGCCGAGCGCTCACAACTGTCAAGAAGGTTTCCCTGACGGGAGGACACAATTGCACATTTTCAGAGTTGAGGCATAAACGAGCGAGGCAGCTGGAGCCCGGGAGCCGGCTGCGCTCAGAGCGGGACTTCACAGCCCATCAGCGGGCGGGACTCTCCCATCTTTAACCAGCTGGCTTTGTCTTTTTGTTTTTCCTTTTGCCCCAAGGCTTGGTACTTTACAAAGTTCAGTCTATTGCCTTGGCCATATTATTTCTAGAAAAACAGAACAGCTTTGGCTCCAGGATAATTAGACCATCACAACATCACAATCTGGGACTCCAGCTTGGCAAGGAAGAACTCCGCAGGTTTTCCTCCTAAGTGCCGCGCTGGCATCGACCTCAAGTCCTCCCCTCCTCTGCCAGTCCCCTCTTTATCCAACCACACCCTAATTGCTCAGGCTTCTTACTTTCTCCTGGCTCATGCGCCAAAGTTTGGTTTAAAATCAACTTCACTGGTGGACAGAAATGAAGATGAAAAAGAGAATCTTAAACCTTGGAAGATTCTGGTCTGAAGGAAGAATCTAGGCTGGGAATAGACAGTACTGAGCCAGTGGGTGTTAAATGAGGACTACCTGAGTCTCCACTTCTTCCTGTTTTAAAATTGGTTCTTTTTAGTTCTACATAACATTAGGATTTATTTTGACATGATTATAAAAGCATAGAATATAATTTACTCTAATTTAATCCCTACTACTTCTCCTTTCCCTCCTCTTCTTCCTGGCCCTGTTCCCTTTCCTCTACTGATCACTCTGCTATTTGGTTATAGCTTAAAAAAAAAAAATCTTGTGGATATACATGATGGTGAGATTCACTGTGGTGTATTCTAAAATGTACATAAGAAAGTTAGGTCAGATTCTTTCATTCCATTGTCTTCTCTAAATAATCCCCTTTGCCTATTCCACTGATCTATCTTTCTTGTATTTTGAAAGATCCTTTTTTTTCCCTTTCTCCACTCCCCCCTTTTTGTGCTTTCTTCTCTCTCTCTCTCTCTCTCTCTCTCTCTCTCTCTCTCTCTCTTTTCCTTATTTTGAACTACCTTCTGCATATTAGAGAAAACATTTGACCTTTCACTTTTGGGGACTGGCTTATTTCACTTAGCATGATAGTCACCAGTTCCATTCATTTACCAGCAAATGCCATAACTTACTTCTTCTTTATGACTAATATTCTATTGTGTATATATGCCACATTTTATTTATCCATTCATCAGTTGAAGGGCACCTTGATTGGTTCCATAGGTTGACTGTCATGAATTGTGCTGCTATAAACATTGATGTGACCATATCCCTATTGTAGGCTGATTTTAGATCTTTTATATATATACCAAGGAGTGAATAGTTGGGTCACACAGTGGTTGCATTCCTAGTTTTTTGAAGAATCTCCATACTGCTTTCCAAGTGGTTGCACTAATTCAGTCTCACCTTTTCCCCCCACATCCTCACTAACAATAACTGTACTCTTGATAGTTGCCATTCTAACCAGAGTGAGATAAAATCTCAGTGTAGCTTTTCATTTCCCTAATTGCTAGAGATATTGAACAGTTTTTTCGTGTATTTGTTGGCCATTTGTATTTCTTCTTTTCAGAGTGTCTGTTTAGTTCTTTTGCCCATTTATTAATTGGGTCATTTGGGTTTTTGATATTAAATATTTTGAGTTCTTTATATATTCTGAATATTAATGCCCTTCTGAGTAGCAGGTAACAAAGATCTTCTCCCATTCTGTAGGTTCTCTCTTTATGGTCTTAATCGTTTCCCTTGCTGTGGAGAAGATTTTTAACTGGACACCATCCACTTACTGAATTTTTATTTTATTTCTTGCATTCTAGGAGTCTTATTAAGGAAGTTGGTTCCTGTGCCAACATGGTGGAATGTTGGACCTATATTTTCTTCCAGCAGTTGCAGAGTTTCTGATCTAATTCCTAGGTCTTTGATCTACTTTCAGTTGACTTTTGTGCAGGGTGAGAGATAGGGGTTCTGTTTCGTTCTTCTACATAAGGATTTCCAGTGTTTCTAGCACCATTTGTTAAAAAGACTATGTTTCCTCCAACATATGTTTTTGGCACCTTTTCTACTATTAGTTAATGTAAGTATGTGGGTTTGTCTCTGTGTCTTCTATTCTATTCCACTGGTTTTCAAGTCTGTTCTAGTGCCAGAACCATCCCTGTTTTATCACTATAGCTCTGTAGTATAATTTCAGGTCTGGTGCTGTGATGCCTCCAGCATCTCTTTTTGTTCAGAATTGCTTCGGCTATTCTGGGCCTCATATTGTTTTTGAATGAATTCTAGAACTGCTTTTTCTAGTTCTGTGAAGAATGCTGTTGGTATTGTGATGGGAATTGCATTGGATGTGTGTAAGCTTTTGGAGTAGGGCCATCATGTTCAGTTGAGGCACTGCAGCTGACAGCAGAGGTATAAAGGGTCACCCACCAAAATGTCCACCAACTCCTAACTCATAATCCATCTTCAGAAGGAGGATATAGAATTGATTACAGAAAATTGGATAGAGGACATTTCTCTAGTGAAATCAGAGTTAATAACAATAAATTGTATATGCAACAACTGGGCCAAAAAGCATCTTCTTTATGCTCCTCACCCAAATGCACAGAGAAACTGGAAGAAGCAGTGTTTATTCCCAATACAAACCAGGGAGCTATAGATATGGAAAATATACGTGGGCCGACCCAAGAACATCAAGGATGGATGTCAGTATTGCAGATAAAGCTGTATTATTTTGACATTTGAAGAGACAAGATGCACGCCTCAAGAACCCCAACCTGAAAGCTGCTTTTATATCTGACACACACACACACACACCAAAGCTTCCAAGAAACCATCCTACCTTGAGGTGAACAAGGTGTCTTAAGACAACACATTTACATAACCACAGAGGAAACCTACACCAACCTTTTGTAGCACACATCTCTGAACTTATGCACAAATATTAAAAGATAATCAAGGACAAGCAGATGTTTGAGGACACCAGTAGTGGTGAAAGGAAGAACCAGAGAATATTTGACTTCAGAAGAAAGGAAAAGTTTTAAGATTAATAATAAAAATTAGTTTGTCTAAGTCTGTTTTCTGTTGCTCTAAGTGAATGCTACAGACTGGGTAATTTATAAAGAAAACAAGTTTACCTAGGTAAGGTTCTAGGGTCCAAGAGCACAATGCCAGCATGTGCTTCGTGTCTGCTGAGGACTTTCCTACTGAGTCTTGACGTGGTGGAGGGTATCACATGGTGATAGAGGATGAGCATGCTGACTCAGGTCTCTTCCTCTTCTTAAGAGCCACTAATGACTCATCCTCATGCCTTTTCATAATCCTCATTACCACTCAAAGACCCCACCTCCAAATACCATTAAAATCTGATTTGGGGGATTAAGTTTCCACATGAATTGTGCTGAAGACATTCAACCACAGCAATTCTGAAGAAAAGAGAATGTATATACAAAATAATAATAGGCTACCAACAGAGGAGCAATAAGATAATTTTAAAATAAGTATTAGAAATTTAAAAATAAGATAGTCTAAATAAAAATAAATCCAAAGTGTTAAAGGAACTTATTAGGGAAATCTTCTAAAACATACAGCAAAAGAACAAAGAAATAGAAATATGAGATTCCAAAAGAGGAAAAATAAGAAATGTAGAGAAGATAAAAATCCACTTTGTAGAAATTCTAGGTAGAAAGGAAAAGAGAATATGAGAGAAGAAAATAGCCAAAGAAAGAATACAAGAAAAATTCCAGAACTAAAGAAAGAAAAAAATCAATATGAACAGATTGATAGGTCTTAACCAAAGCTTAGAAGGATTCATTTTCAAAAGGCCTAACTTAATAGAATCCTTATGAATTTAGGAACACCAATGATAAAAGTAATATCCTAGAAGCTGTCACAGAAAAGCAAAGTTCAAGTCACCTACAAAAAAGCAATTGAAATTCAATTGGCAATATATCTTAGCAACAACAGTGGGTGCTAGAAGACAATGGAGCTATGTTTTCAACATTTTGAAGAAAAATGATAGTCTTATAATATACATACAAGGCATAAAATGGACCTACCACACACTCTTTATGGAAAAAAATATTTGAGGACATATTTCAATGATTGAAAAAGAACTCTAGGAAGTAGGAATCATGCTATCCAGGAAACAAGAAATTATTAGAGTGCAATACAAAAGAAATACCACTTGACATAATTTACAACCAGCAGCTGGAGGGTTCTAAGGAAACTTTCTTCAAAGCAAATTCATTTTAGTGAACAAATATTGTGTTCTAAGTCAAAGCTAAAAGATCCAAATGTGATGCTGACAGTGGTATAACTTCTCAAAAAGGAAAAAGAAAAAGAAAATAAATGCAATTATAAGCTCCAGTAAGAATGAAATAGCACAGGACAATCATGAACCAAATACAAACCACACTAAATTGTGCACTAATGTAAGTAATTTATGGAATATTAAAGAAAGAGAATGCCATTGCTATTGACACTTGAAGCATTTTCTTACAAGTAGCACAGTTTAATGACATGAACTACATTTATTTTCTCCATGGATCTAATCTAATCATACTATTTGGTTCTATAGTAAATAATATGCATATATCATGAAAGTGTAACTTATTTATTAAATTTAGTGTTTTGAATAAATATAAACACTTAACACATATTCATAATTACACTATAGACTATCAGTGCCAAAACCTTGATAATAAAAAAGCTGAAGTTGAGTGGGAGATGAAAAAAGTGACAGGTAATATATTTTAGCTTATTTCTAAATAATAATTAAGTAAGAGACGATATCTGCAGAAAATAAAACCAAAAGCAGAGGCTTCACTATATTTTTTTAAATTATAAAGATCATCAATAAACCCCCAAATAATTATTATCCACAAGTTTAGGAGTAACATAGAAAGGGAGGTGAAGTTAGTATATGTAGATGACTTAAATTCTCCATCTTCCAAAGGAAGACATCCATAAATGAATAGAGGTTCTATTATTTAAAATTATGGTGATAATCAATGGAAAAATGAAAAAAATTCCAAAAAATTAGAGTGGGAGTAGGAAGAGAATTATATTTTCAATCATTGTGTCTTATACTATGATATCAATTATCCTTTTTCTCAGGAGTGGCATTTTTATAATTTATAAAATAGTGAGAACAAAACAACTATACCTCCCAAGAAGTAAATTTGTAGACATTCGGAATTAGTGCAAAGATCAGACTGCTTAGATGACTTTTTCTCACTATATTTAAAGTTCAGTACATAATTTAACTTAATTGTGATAATATCAAATTAATAATTTAATAGCAAAATAATGCTAAAATCCTGCTGGACTAAGACTAGGACTTCAAGTAGTTACAATGGCATAGCATGAAATGATACCAGGATTTGCAAAGTTATATAAGTGGCTTTGACTCATACTAAAAATAGGTTATGAAACACAGCAAACAAGAAATTAGAAACTCAGTGGTGGATCCAGATATCACTCAAGTACATAATGTGCATCAGACTAAAGATTATCCTTTGTTGTTACCACCAACAGGGACTCAAGTCCCAGTAGCCTTAGATCATTTCTTTCTGTATGGGCTCATGTCCAGATGTGTAATAGACATTGAATGTCCTCTGCATCTGATAGTGCACAACCCATACAAAGGCGGCCCCTGCTCCTTCCATTGCCAGCTAGAGGCAAAACTAAACCAAAGCAGCTGCATCCAAAACCCTAGGTAATAAAAGGACACAAGGGAAACCATTTCTTTTACTATTCTCCAGTGTCCAGATTGTGGTTTTTAAATACCACTTCCCTCCAAGAGGAACCAGAGCTTCTTGGAGAAATGACCAATTCTAGGTTTAGGGCCAGTAACGTAAAAAATGAGCCAAGCCCTTCTTGTCTTACCACATTTCTTTTCTCTTACATGAAAATTCTTGGGTTTTGGAATGATTCATTTGCTGTATCTTCTAATATACATTATATAAAATTATAATATTAGTATTGTTTTTAACATCAGAATATGGAAAAGAGTAAATTTATATTTGTTCTTAGTATACATACCACTATGCAAACACAGTCATAAGACTGTGGTCAAAGGTCACTTGGAACAATTTTTTTTTTTATTTTGTACAGAATTAAATGTACTTTTTCCCATTTCTTTCCAATTTTGAAGTTTTCTTTTCTTGAAGATGTTTACAAAACTCAAAAGTCAAAACCATTCAAAAAGACATACTAGTGTCATCCCTCTTCCCTCCACTTCTCTCCCATCTGACCCCAAATATTTGGAAGCAGGAAATTTACTTCTATAAAGTCCTTTCAGCATTTCTTATTCAATAACTGATAAACTACTATTCTGCACTTTGCTTTATTCACTTAGAAATATACTATGGAGATTGGTTCACATTGATTCACAGAGCCCTTGAGGTACTATTTTTCAGAATATTGTAATAACATTGCTTTCATTAAAATGCTAGTTTAAGTGTACAAAACAAAATATGTGCTTTTCACTTGTACCTCAAGAACACATAAGTTTTGCTTTGGAGTCATTTTTTAATAAACCACAGATGAGAACCTTCCATTCTGATACATCCAGTCTGTTCATGATAGGTCAAGTTTGTCCCATGCTCTTTTCCCATTTTCAGACCTTTCCCTATACTTGGGACATCCTCCTCCTCCTCCTTCATTTGCTCCACAATTGAGGCAAAACCATATTCAAATCCCCATAAAGATTTATAAAGGTGTCCTTTTAAGACTATTGAGTCTTAGTACCCAGTACCTAGCACAATGGCCAGCACATACAAGATGTTCAGTGAATTTTGAGGTTGGTTGAAGCGTGACTTGAGAAGATAGGTTTGCAGGTCAGATAAGTTCTCAGTTCAAATCCTATCTTAGCCTCTTTGTAACTACTGTAGTTACTGAACCCAAACATAGCAGACTAAAAATGCATGCATTTATTATTTCCCAGATAAAGAATCTGGTACAGCTTATCTGGTTGCCTCTGGCCCAGGATCTCAAAAGTTGCTATGAAGGTGTTGGCTGGGCTGTGCATTTTATTTGTTTGTTTTGTTTGGATTTTGGTTTTTGGTTTTGGTTTTACCAGAGATTGAACCCAGGGCACTTAACCACTGAGCCATATCCCCAGCTCTTTTTATTTTTTTATTTTGAGACAGGGTCTCACTAGGTTGCTTAGGTCCTTGATAAGTTGCTAAGGCTGACTTTGAACTTGTGATCCTCCTGCCTGAGCCTCCTGAGCCACTGGGATTACAGGTGTGCTCCATGGCACCCACATGGCAGTGTTCTTAGCCTAAGGCTCAACTGGGGACTTGCTTCCAAGTTCATTCATGTACTTGTTGGATAGATTCAGCCCCTTGCACCATATTGAACTGAGGCCTCAGTTTCTCATGAGCTATTAGTTAGAGGCCTCCTTTGGATCCTGGGCACGTGAGCTACTCCACAGAGTACACCCAGCATGGCAGAGAATAAAAGACAAGAGAAAGTACCAGAAAGAAACTGGGTGTTGGGGAGAAGGATAGAAACCAGTCTTTCATAACTGGGATTACAGGTGTGCTCCATGGCACCCACATGGCCATGTTCTTGGTTCTGATATCCATCTCTTTTGCCTTATTATATACTTTTCAGAAGCAAGTCACTTATCAGCCCATGCTCAAGTGGATGGCCTGAACCCGAAGAGGAGACCACCAGATACATGTCAGAAACTGCCTACCACAGTAACTTCTTCACCTCAACCAACTTGCTCCTGCTCTTTCCCCACCTGCAATATAATAATAATAGCAATGTTTCAGTATTGCTGTGAAAATCTAAAATTAATATATGTAAATCACCTGGCACTAGTAAGAAGAGTTCAACAAGCAGGAATCATAATGAAAATCTTGACTGCCATCTGACCAGTGACAGCTCCCTTTATCCTCTCCACCCACTCTTCATTCTTTCTGTTTCCATCTATTTGAACCTAAATCTCTTCACTTCTTTCCCTCCCTAAATTTTATTAGTAACACATCTCTAAAGATCAGTGTGGTAGGGCAATTATCAAGAGAAAATGTGTATTCATAGCTTGGATTTGGTGCTATAAAATTAGTTCTTGGGATTTCCTATTTAACTCCATTATCTACAGTAAAAGACAAACCAAATTCACCAGCATTCTAGGAGATACCTATTTACAAACTAGAATGGTCTTTGTTTTTCTTATAAACTTGTGTGGGAAATGGATTCATTATAAATATGCTAGAAAGCTCATGGTTTTGCAAAATAACATTGTTACATTTCAAGATTCTGAGATATTTCAAGAGTTTCTTTTTCAAATTTTGGACTATTTCTCTCTCTCCTTCCTCCTTCCTTCCTTCCTTTCTTCTTTCCTTCCTTCCTTTTTCTTTCTTTCTTTTTTCCTTCTTCCCTTTTTCTAATTATGGCAATAAATTTTCCTGTCAAGTTTCAACATTTTACCCTTGTTAAGGTCAGCAGAAACTCTCAAGAAACACACTTTTAATAGAAGAAATTCTTTTTCTAGCAAAAGTTATAGGGAAACACCATCACCTGTGTGAATCTTTTTTAACCTGTTCTGAAGTACTTTGGTTATGAAACAAACAGGAAACAATCACTGCTCCAAGTCTTTTTATGGCCACCAATGAATCAGTGTTGACTTGGGAAGTTAAGATGGTCAGGTTTTGTCCTGGCTGTGTCATGAAAATATGTGACCCTGGTCCACTTACAAGACCTTGCCAAAACCCAGTTTGCCATCCATATGAGCCTCATCATCCTAATCTCAAGACCTGTCATCTGATTCCTCCAGCAGGAGAAGCAGGACCTGATGGATGCTCAAGAGTCACCTGGGAGATGCCCCTAGAGTGGAAAGAGGGTGCTGTGTTTCATTTATCTATGGTCAAGGAGACTGATTTTGCAACAACCAACTCAAGAAAGTAAGTATCAAGTCAGAGACTAGCAGACAATTAGATTTGAATTCTTAATCCTTGGGGATATTGGGAAAAGGGTAAGTCCAGATGTCAAACCCACATGAAAGACAATGGGCCCCCACCACCACCAGAAAAAAAGAGGAGGGATAAGTTAGTTCTAGGGCACTAGACTGGCTGAAGCTGTAAAGCTGAGCAACTCCCGTGATTTTATCCTGTTTCTTTAGCTCCATGGGGGCCTGCTGGAAACATTTACAGAGAAATCCTTGGAACAGACACCTACCACCTGTGGCTATTGGAAAGATATATATCACTTAGATACCACTGGGTGGAAAAAAATGCCTTGGAAGAAACATCTTGACTAACAGCAAGGTGCAAAATTATTTCATTTTTCTCTGCATTTTTGGAAACGATTGACTTTTAAGCTTCCATAACTTCATGCCTTAAAGACTCCATCACAGCTGTTGGAAAAATGCTTCATGTTCTCTGCTGTGACACTAGAATTTTTACAGCCATGAATGGACACAAAAAGATGTCAATCATCCAGTAATGAAAAGTTCGTTTCTCGCTCCCTATTGTGAGGATGATGCCTTTGTGGTGTCCATTGTGTGAGGCTGTGTTCGGGCTCATTTACCTTCTCGCTCAGAATATCTTTTTTATATTAAAAGTTTAGACCAGAGTCACCCCAAATCACACCCCCTGCTTTCGAATTGCATTGCCATTATCCTCTATTAAATCTGGGGCCATGTTATAATACCTATGTCAGAAATAATGAAGAGATTAATGTACAGTAGGAGATCCAGTGTCACTTCCCTCTGCATTTCAACATCAAACACTGTTGGCACGAAATACCAGCCTCTGTCAGCCAGTGAGAAGGGGGATTTGACAATGGAGAATCCATCGAGAGATGTGAGGAAAATTTTCCAAGTCATGTAAACAGCTGCTAACGTGATAATTGAATAAAAGTGAAAGTCTTCCCTTTTTTTGCTCCTTCTAGAAAAATCTATATTTATTTCCTTAACTTCACAGAACATAGCCTCCTCAGGGGGCGGTGATATATGCTGAGGGGAGCTTATTTGAAGTGGTTCTTCCACAGCTGGATTTATGGATGGATACAATAAAGACACTTGAGGAGAAGGAAAGTCAGCACTAAACATACTGGTCCCAGATTGTGAAGCAGCACCACCTCAGGCTCAAGGGGCTGGAAACTGTCTCTCTTGCTGGTCTGCCTCATTCCCTATCTGGGCCTGAATGGGGGAACAGAGTGACAGAAGTGACCTGTTCACCCACTCAGAAGATAAAGATTGCCCAGTAAATTATCCTTCTTTCTTCATAAAGCACTTTGCATTTTATAAATTTGATAATGTGCCATCCTCACTACAAAAAAGGGAAGGCAAACATCATCATTTTCATTTTATGGATGAAATAATGAAGTCCCAGAATTTGCACATACTTATATATTAAAAAGTAGATGACAGATATGAACTAATGCTTCAGAGTTTGAGCTTTGGGCTAGGTCGTCACTCAGGGATAGAGCACTTACCTGGCATGTGCAAGGTCCTGAGTTTAATCTCCAGCACTGCAAAACCAAAACAAAGTCTGAGTTTCACTCCACAATCAGGGCCAGGGATGGATTTGAAGTGGAAGGATAGGACGGCAGTTTCATTTCAAAACATTCACTCTGACTAGGAAGTGGACAATGGATCTCAGGGAAGAAACATTAAAGATATGAAGATGAATTTGGAATCTGTTGTGGACATTCAGGGCAATAAGGATGGTGAATGAATTAACAAAAGAGAATCAACTGAAGATTTATTGGAAATGGAGGGCAAGGAAGGAGATGTTGAGGATGTCTTGGATCTGTTATTTAAACATCTAGGTATTGTGCATGGTTTGAGGAAGCAAATAGAAATATTTTTTTCAGAAGTTGAGTACATCGGTTTAGAGTTCAGAAACAGTTGAGTTTGGGTGTGGGGGCACAAGAATATTCTGGGATCTGAAGTCCTTAGGTGTTCATGGCAGAAGAATTTCAGGGAATGGCCACAGTGGAAGTCAGAAGAAAATGGGATGAGTGAATGTGTACAGCTTAGAAAACATTTTGAAAAATGTTCAACTGTGACGAAATAATAAAAGATAGGGCTGGATCCAGAGTAAGTATAGGATATGGGAGGGCTGTTTTGTTTATTTTTAATGAAAAGTTTTATTTAAAAATGTTGATGCAAAGGAACTGATTTAGAAGAGGAGACTAAAGACAAGAAATTCATTTAGTGAACAAAAAGCTATTGAATGTCCATCATGTGCTGGAAACACAGTAATAACCAATAGGCAAAGTTTCTACTTCATGAAAATTGCACTCGGATAAGAAGACAAATAATAAAATACTTCATAATGACTTCTATTAAAGATAGAGATGTGATATAGAGCTATAGCACTTGAAACTCTATGGCATTGACACAAAAACAAATAAATTGGATATATAGAATAAAATGGAGTCTGGAATCTATAAATACATGAAATGTAGAATAGATAAAGTTGACTTTTTAAACAAGTAGGGAGAGCATGGATAAATTTAATAAATAGTGTTAAGACAAGTAGATAATTTGGGGAAACAAAATGAAAAATGGTCCACCAAGAAGCAAGAAACAAGACCCCTTTTTCATTTCACCTTTTCTCAGAAGAAAACCACAAGTGTGGAAGTAAGAACATTTGTGCAATGGAGGAGCAAGAAGACGGAGCCATCCCACCCACGGGCTCCTCTCTCTTCTTGTGAAACGAAAAGCAATTCTGATGCTTAAAGTAATGAAGCATGTGGAAAATTATATACCTGGAGGAGATGGGAGAAAAAATTAAGAATATAATGAACAAAGTCCAAGGCATAGGCAGGTTGTTTGGGATAATTGAACTGGAGTGTGCAACTGAAAAGTTTTTGGGGCAGATGGTAGGTAGAGGTCAGAGTCAAAATTATTCCACAGCTCTGTAGGTTATAGACCAATAAAGCCATGTGCTTTGTGATTAGAGGTCAAGCAGGAAGTATATTCCTTAGAGCTCTGGAGCAGTGGGACGTCCATCTAGGGAAGAACAGGTATGTCACATGGAATGTAACTGTGTGGTCACACAGAGGGAAGCTGGGCAGGGGTTGAAAGCAATGAGGGGTCACTGTCACTCATTCTCAAACATGGGATGGTCTGTCCTGGACAATGAGGTTGGTTCATAAGCCACTTCCCATATGGAGACCCACTCAGGGACCAGCATATCAGAACAATGTAACTGAGAACCAGGAAAGGTACCCACAGACAAACCTCACAGAGCTAATCTCTCCACCAATGTCTTTCTTACTATTCATCAGGCTGATTCTATAATCCAGACTAATCTCTACTGAATGGATTCTCTCCATCTCCCTCATTTTCAGTGGCAGGCTTCACAGCCAATAGGAAGCAGTGGCAGGTTTTAGGGACTCAGGAAAAGAACCAGTGGTAGAACTAGAGGTATGGAACCAAGTCAAGGTTAGGTCCAGAAGCTGTTGGTCTTTATGACCCAAGCATCTGGAATCTAAGGCCAATTAACTTCCAATAGATAAGAATTCTAGTAGGCAAGAAAGACTTGGAGAAGTAGGAAATAGAATTCTAGGTTGTCTAGTAGTAAGAATTAGGAAAATCAAAATGACTGATTTATCAGAAACAAGACAAAGAATCTAGAAAGAGCCTAGTAAACACGCAGAGGAATTAAGGTAGGCACTGAGCCATAGATTGTTATTGTTCTCTCTACCCAGGGCAGGCATGGTGGCACTAGCCATAGGTGGGCCAAGGAAAGGGCAGTTCTTGGCATTGATTTTGACTAAGGGAAAATTCCCAGTTTCATATTTACTAGGGAAATTATAAATTATGAGGCACATGGAGAAGAAATAGTTGCATCCTTATCCAATATGCATTAATCTACTTTATATTGCTGTAATGAAATACCTAAGGCTGGGTAGCTTATAAAGAGATTTCTTTGGCTCATGTTTCTTGCGATTGTAGGATTCAAAGAATATGATGCCAGTATCCTCATGATGGTCCCCTTGGATGCCACAATATGATGTAGAAGTAAAAAGGGAAATGACTGCATTTGGAAAGGGGCAGGCCTTGCCTTATAAGAACCTGCTCTTACAACAACTAAGTACGTCAAGTAAGAACTACATTAATTCCACCCAAGGGTCAAGCCCCCAACTTAATTACCTCTCACTCAATTCCACCTCTTAAAGGTTCCAACATCGCCACAACAAGGACAGACCCTCGAAGACATAAACCTTTGGGGAACAAACTGTATCCAAACTATGGCAGTAGGTTTGCTAGAAAACTCTGAGATTTGTTAAAGATAGAAGAAGTTGTCTCTGTGATTCAGGGTGGGAAAGATTTTTTAGCCACACCAATCTTCCAGTAAATTCAGTATGACCACACGGAAGCCCAGCTAAGCACCATAATGCATTAATCCTAACAAATAAATGCATATTGGAGGGAGCAGGGAGACTACACTTAAGAATTATCTGGTCACTTCTCACCTTTCCAACTTTCAGACAAACATTATTAGGGTTTCCTGATATGTCATCTTTACCCAACCTGATGCAGCATTTTTAAGAGTTTACCTATTATGGTTTAGATATAAGGTGTCTCCCAAAAGTTCATGTGTGAGGCAATGCAAGAATTTTCAGAGGTGAAATTATTAGATTGTGAGAAGTGTAAACTAATCAGTGGATTAATCCATTCATATGGATGAACTGGGCAATAACTGTAGGGAGGCAGGGTGTGGCTGGAGGCAGTAGATCACTGGGGGTGAACAATTTACACTCTATATATTGTTCTTGATAAGTGGACCTCTTTTTCTCTCTGCTTCCTGATTGTCATGTCCTGAGCTGCTTTCCTCCACCACACCCTCTGCCATGATATTCTGCCTCACCTCCAGGCCAGAGTTGTGGAGTCCTCTGAAACCGTGAGCCAAAATAAACTTTTCCTCCTCTATATTGCTCTTGTCAGGTATATCGGTCACAGTTATGCAAAAGCTGACTAAAACACATCCCACAAGTAGGTGAGGACAATGACATCTAATAAAGTCCTTGCCTCTCCACTTCTGTGCTTTATAAAGCTGGTCTGAGTTCCCATGCATAGGGCCTCTGCTGGTCTCCCTATATCCAGTGTTTCTCCTGTACCTGTTTCCACCTTCTGTTGGATCTCTCTGCTCAGCATGTACAGACCATGTTCAGTTTTGCCCCCAACTGCCAGAATGCTGCATGCTCTGGATCCTCTGTAATATCCTACTCCAGCACCTGGGACTCCTCACCACCATCCCTGCCCCCCTCCCACACACACACACACACACACTTATTCAGGACAAGGATTCATGAAATATTCAATACCAGGCTTCCTGATGCTCTTAATTCCTCTCCTCACTATGCTGGATCTCTCTCCACCCAAAGGGCTGGCTTTCTCATCTCTTGGGTTCCATGGGGTCCATTTGGAGTGACAGCAGAACACAAGGTTGCTCATCCTCTATCTCAACTTCTGGCCAGTGTGTCTGTAGGGATTTGAGAGGGTGCGTGGTTGGGAGTCCCCATGACAGAAAGAGAAAGGGAGGAATTCAGTAAAACAAAAACCAAAACAAAAAAGTAACAGCTATTCACATTCAGAAATTGACCTGGGACTCACAGCTCATCCATGTTATCCTACTAGACAAGAACCATTCACAGAATACCACCCTCAGAACAAGGTCCTTTGAGATCATGATAAAATGAGACAGACTAAGACATACTTCATAAATGTGCCTGGGTCAGGGTGCCATGCAGGAAACTATACACTCACATCTCTGTGTCAAAATGAATGACAGCTGCCTCCTTACCAATTCCACTTTTATTTTCACCTGGTCTTCTCTTTGTTTGAATCAGATTCATTAAGACACTCAATCACAGAATTAGCACCACTTTCTGAAAATGTCAAACCCCCTTCCTTAGACCATCTCCCAAGTGACTTAACTAAAGCTCATAATCTATAATGGGCTCTTAGGAACACCTTATGGAGACTCCCTGCAGACCCCTGGATACACGTGCCCTCTGCTGCAGTGAGTTGCACACCCAGTCTGTTCCTGGTGGCCTTCAGCTAATAGTGTCATTGACATGAAAGGGACCCTCCTCTATGCTGGGCACTCTACTAGGCCATGTGGATACAGGGCAAACACTATATCATCTTATTAAAACCTCTCAGCAATTCTGGGAGACAGTTTATAATCTTCACTTTACAGTGAAGAAAACTGAAGCCTAAGGTCACACAGCTAGGAAGGGGGAAGACCAGGATTATTTTACTGAACCATGACCTTTCAGAGCTTCTAGCTTCTCCTAAGATGGAGCAGCATCATGCCATGGTTTTCTGTCCCTTGGAAAAGATACCATAACAGGGTCAGACCTCACCTACCACCTCCAGGAGCAGCAGAGTAAAACCAAGCAGGGCCAGTCAGAATACCCCTCGAGACAAGAACAGTCAACAGGAATAACCAGATGGCAGAGCTAGGTAACCATGCTGGAGGCCAAGACACACAGCCCTTGAGCCAAATCTAGATTAATTGTGATCTAAAAGACAATAAGGACTTGAGCCCATGTGCAGTATCTCAGTTAATAAAAATAAGAAACAAAGGAAGCAACTGCATTGACTACAGGTGTGCCAACCTGGAGAAACAAGGGCACAATGGTGGCTGCAGAACTTTAGAGCAATATGCAGAACAGGGAATCTGCATTCCTAGGGTAAGGAGAGGCAGTGAAAGTATAAGAAAAGAGGAAATAAAAATAGCCAGGACAAAGGCCATCATAGTCATTAGGTTATTGAACCAGGGGTCCCTGGGGAAGGGCAGAAGCCCATCTCAGTTTCAGTCTGATGATGCATGGTTGGGAGTCTGCCTGTGTGTGTCTTGCTGCCCTTTGTGCCTCTGGGATGGAGGATCCTGCAGTCAGTTTCTCTTGGCAAAACGGATTTGCCCATTCTTAGGAGTAGAGACACAGAACAGAAGAGACGGCCCTAGAAAGCTTATTGCATGTCACGTCGCTCTTAAAAATCACATTTTTATGAGTGTAAATGAATCAGAAACATATGGATGAAATTTCCTGGCCTGATGTGAGCGTCTCATACCCCAAGCGGTGCCCTCAGAAAGGATGCTTGGAATGTAAGTGTTGGTGCCAGAAACCCTGGTGGGAAGGTCAGGGGAGCAGACCTCCCCCACCCTTGTACCCCACCTTCCCCTGCAGTACGGCCTCCACGTGGACCTCAACAGGCAGGCAAAGAGATGTTCCTGTGCCAGACTGCTTCCCACTGCCTATTCATGCTTGTTCTCTTCCCATAACAAAGGCCGAGTGTGTGTGTATGTGCACACATGTGCACACATGCCCATGCTTGGGTTTACCCCCAATGAGTATTGTGAATTAAGAGGCCAGGATTCACACAAAGTTATAAAATAACAAGGTGGATTTCTGACTAAATGATGAAATCTTCTTATAGGCAGACTATCCCTTGAATACCAAGAGAAATACTAGCACTGGATAGTTACACAACTGCAGAAAAACTTGACCATGTGGTTGTAGCATCAAATTCATGGGTGCAAGTGGAGAGAATTGATTGAACTCCTGTAAGGCTCTGAGCAGAGGCATAGGTATCCCAGTTTTTTATTCTGACCTTGTGTTCAGCACGCATATTTTAGGCCAGAATAAGATACATAACCAGGACTGGGTTGTTCTCCTCATGAATGAATAAGAAAGTCAAAAGTTAGGATGTTTGGGATGAAAATTTGCACAGATGCCTCTCCAACAATACAATATCCAAAAACCTATACAGATACAGCAGGAATGAGTCAAGGGGTATGGGCTTGACACCAGCCACACGAGGACTAAGCCCTTGTCTTGCGATTCACCAGCTGTTTGACATTGGGCGAGGAGTCTCTTTATACATCACCTTGTGAACATTGGAGCTAATATACCTAATGCACCTTGTACACTGAGGTTTGTTTTGGCCCACCATTTCAGAGGCTTCAGTGTGCATAGGTAGTTGCTTGGCCCTGCTGCTTTGGGCCTATGGTGGGTACACATGGCAGGAAGCACACGGCAGAGGAAACTATTCAATTTGTGATGGCTGGAAAACAAGAGAGAGCTAGGAAAGGACAGGGTCCCAATATCTCCTCCAGGGCAACCTCAGTGACCTAACTTCCTCTACTAGACTCCACCTCCTAAAGGTTCCACCACCTCCCAGAAGCACCATAAGCTGGGGACCAAGCCTCTGGGGGATATCTAAGATCCAAACCATAACAGCTACCAAACAGGACAGAGCATAGTGATGCCCAACAGTCCAGGACACTTTGGAATCATCCCCCTGGTCTCCCTCATTGCACCGGGCCTCATTAGGTCAACTCCCGGGTGCCTTGCTTATTTTTTCCACTTTGCTTTTAATAGTCTCCAGGCCCCTCCTAGAGGGTCCTAGGCCCCATCTCTCTACCTTAGTTTTCTCAAGGAGCAACAAGTCAGAAAGCTGTCTCCCAGTTACTTGACACTTCATATCTTGCCAGCAAGACTGCACCAAGCTCAGGTTGACCTTCCAAAGTCCCCAGGCCCATATTTTATTTGCTTACCAAATTATGCAAATTTTTGTTCTGCCATGGTCCTATTCTCTCTTCCCTCACAGTCCCTGCCCAAGGAGGTTCTTCCAGCTCCAGCCAAATAAGTTTACTCAGTTTTCTCCAAATACGTTGTTACCTGCACTTCTATTTCTTCGGGATTTTTTTTTTTTTTTTTTTTTTTTTGCGGTGCTGGGGATTGAACCCAGGGCCTTGTACTTGCAAGTCAAGCACTCTACTAATTGAGCTACATCCCCAACCCCTCTTTGGGATGTTTTTCTAAGTCCCAACCTTTCTTCAAGGTCTCAACTCCCCCCAGCCCCTTCCTGTCCCCTTCCAATACAGGGAGGATTCCCAGCATGCTCCAATCCACCGTGGTTCTCCCTCTTCTGACTCCTCCGGCACATCCACTGTCAGTGTCTGTGTGTGACAGAACATGCAGAGCCCTCTATGACCACTGACTTGCCTTGTGCATGGTCTAGCTCCTCACTCTGGGTACGAGCCCTTGATGGAGGGAATGGTGCCTTATTTTACAGGCTCTGAGATGAGCATTTAATCAATATTCACCATCAGAAAAATAGACTGAAATGATAGGAGGTTGAAATAAAATATAATCTTATTGATAAAAAAGTAATTTATCGACTGCTATAATATATGTTTAAGTCAGCTATTTTGCTACTATGACTAAAGGAACCAACCAGAACAACTGGAAAGGAGGAATGGTTTATTTAGGGGCTCACAGTTTCAAAGGTCTCACTCCATCAGTGGCTGGCTCCATTCCTCGGGCCTTGAGGTGAGGCATGACATCATGGGGGAAGAGTGTGGCAGAGTGAATCACCTCACATGAGGTCAGGCAGCAGAGAGAGAGAGACTCCACTCTCAGATACAAAACACATACACCCTATAACCACGCCCCCAATGCCCCACCTCCTCCAGCCACACCCCACCTGGCTCCAGTTACCACTGGGTTAATTGCACCAGGGATTAATTCACTGATTATGTTAATGTTATAGTCCAATCATTTCTCCTCCAAACCTTCTTCCATTGTCTCACATGTGAGCTTTTGGAGGGTGCCACATCTGAACCAAAACAATATATAATCTGGGTTTTGTTTTTGTTTTTTAATTTTGATTTGTTTTGTTTGTTTGCTTTTTAGTTCTTATCCTTTTTTTCTCCAGGAACCACCTGATTCTTGGAAACCCTGTTGGGGAAGGAAACACTGTACCTCCAGCATCTCTGACTGAGGCAGAGGACTATGTGGGCACAAGGTGCTCACTGAGAAACATAATGAAATGCCCCTTAGAAAGTGATGCATCTTTTGATTGACCTCTCCTCTGCCAGAAACCACTGAGGTCAAGGAGGTCACTGCAGAGCTGAGGGCTGGGGGTGGATCTGGGAACCTCCTGGAGGGAGATCATAGAGTAGAATCTTGAAGTGGAGGTCAGGGAGAGCTCTTGCATGGTCACAGCCTGGCAGAAAACCTAGTGTGATGACCTGTGTCACATGGTGGTTCCAAGTTCAGCCCATATCTTCTTGAGATGCATATTAGCAACTTGAGCTGAAAACAAATGAAAAAATGCAATCTGTTTGGAATCTATGACCTAAAGTATTATATTAACCTGTCTATTTAACTTCTGGAAAGCTTTTATCATATCATTATTTATGCCAATAACAATTACACTTACCTCAAAGGGTAGTGGTGAAATTTACCTAAAATAAACAAAATACAGTAGAATATTATTTACAGTAGAATATTATTTAGTCATAAAAGAGGTATGGTACTGATTCATGCTACAACATGGATGAGCCTTGGAAACATGATACTAAGTGAAAGAAGCCAGGCACAAAAGAATATGTATTGTGTGACTCCATTTTTGTGGAATGTGTAGAATAAGCAAATCCAAAAGGCTAGAAAGTAGAACAGCGTTTGTCAGGGCAGGAACAGGGGAGAGGGAACCTGATAATGGCCATGCATGAAAATGTTCTGGAATGAAACAGTAGTGATGGTTGCACAACCTTGTGAATACACTCTTTAAAACATTAAATTTTACACTTGTAAAGGGTGGATTTTATAGTATATAAGTTAATCTCAAATTTTAAAGTGTAAGTAAATAGTATAAATAATTGACTTGGCACAAAGTCTGGCAGATATAAATGCTCAGCAAATACTGTTTTGATTAGGATTAGGATTATTGGAAAGAGCAAGATAACAGGAAACCGTTAAATGTGAGCTAAAATCCTGGCTATTCCACTCAGCAGCTATGCCAAGTGACCTTGGGCAATATATTTCAACTTTTGTGGATACAGCTTCTGCAAAGGTTAATTAGGAACAAACATATCTGGTTGTGTTAGGTGACATACATAAAGCTGCTCTGCATGGCACTTGGCATGGTATGGGCGCTCAGTAACCCAGAGTCCTCTTTCCCCTGTATTCCCTATTAAATCTCCTGCAGTAATTCTCAGAACACAGCTGGAGCTGGCCAGGAGTTGGGGTTCCATCCCTGGAACTAATGAGAACCCAACAAGGATGCTGGTTGGGATCATGCAAGTGCTTCCCCAGAGAGAAGGGCAAGTGGGAATTGCAGTTGAAAAGGGAAGCCAGAGGTCAGAGTGAGGGATGCAAGTCCACGAACTCGGTCTCAGCCATGATGCTGTGGAGTAAGTCGAGGGGTCAGGGACCAAGCAAAGCAAACAGGAGCTGGATGGAGACAAACTATTCAGAATAAAGGGCATGAAAAAGGCAATGGTTTTAGGGCCCAAGGCAAGGCCAGGCCTGTTTATTTAAAAGACACTAAACTAGATTGGCCTTAAGACCTGATATCTGTTATCCTCAACTAGTCAGTAAATCATTCTCCCTGTCATACAAGCCTATGAAAGAGGAGGGAGTGGGAAGGGAGAGGGGGAAGGGCAGAGTCGTCTTAGGGAACTGGACATGATTAATCATCACCACCTCTCCCTGGACAATGCTGTTCAGTGTGCAGCAGCTGGGGGTGGGAAATCCTTTCTTGAAAATTCTTCGACTCCTTATCCCACATCCAACAATCCTGCCAAAATGTTGCCATGGGATAAATTTAAGGACAAAATGCAATGATTTGTTAGATGCAAAATCTCTGGAATGGGAGGCTTTTTGCTCAAGAGTGGAAATTGTTGCATTGATAAATGTTGGTGTCTCCTGCTGCTGGCTGTCTCAGGGGTTTGGGGAAAAAGGGAAAATTTGATCCCATGAAGAAATTCCTTCTAGCTGTCTCTTAATCTATTCTGTGATCAATATTAACACTGTTGAAATACTTAAAGTCTTCTTCCCTGTTGTCACCCATCTGTGTATGAATTCATTACAAAGGCAAGAAATAGGACAATGAAGTGTCCACAGATAGAACAAGGAGAGATTATTTTATGATAATCCATGCAGAAGGTACCTGGTCAGCATAATAAATGACACCAGGCACCTTTACTGCAAAGAGTGGGCCTAATTGGGTTTTTCTTCCTTCATTCTTCCACAGAGATGCATTTCCTTAAAGACCACTGGATTCCAAGGCAGAGGCATGCACATGTGTTTTTGCTTAGGGCCTGCATCTGCAGTGATGTCCAGGCTGTTTCTCAGGGACCTGGTCAGCACGACTTAGTAGAGTTTGGGCTTGCAGCAGCAGACATTCTGCATTTCAATAATTTCTCCTTTCAGGAGAGTATACTGTACCCCCAGGCAGAGACTGAGGTTTGGAGCCCACTGGGAATGCAACCATAACAAAGAGTATTGAAAGCCTTTGGCTGCTAGGAGGAGGCTAGGTCTCCTTTGGCAGGATTCCACTTCTCCATTTGCACATTCACCCACACCACTCACTGACACAGATACCCAGTCACCTATGCAAATTTAGATTATGCACTCATGCACATCCATGTGCATATGCACCTCACACACTTGCACACATTCACATATGTATATATGCCAGGTACCTCTGTGCACACATAGCTGAAAATATACCACATGCACAGATATGGGTGAGAACATTAATAAAAACACAGACATACAACGTGCCTATGTATTCATACATGTACATGCTTTTATATAGACAGACATTTCTGTTCTCCATACCCATGGCAGGGATTCTGTTACAACTTTGCAATGTCCAAATTACAGCCATATTTATAGCTTTCCAGACAATTGCACCCCACTATAGAAGTGACCTTTTTTAGGGAGGCATAATGAAAACAGTAACAGCATTTGTCCCACCAGAAGTTTATAAATCACTGTGCCTTATTCCCCAGCAACAGGAAGAAGCAAAGCATTGTTCAGAGCCTAACTGAACTGCAGCCAGGTATTAACAAGGGCAAGACCTTCAAAAGAAATCATCACAGCACCGCTATTAACATGGGCCCCGCTATTACCATGAGCTCCGCTATTACCATGAGCCCGTAAATAAAAGCTGATTTGGCCACTAGCAACTTCTGAAGCTGCTCTGAGCGGAAGAGTATGAGGAGCTGAGGATGATGTTTCTGTTTGTCAACCCACACACATCTCTGTGGCTTTTGAACAGAAACAGGCTTCCTGAGTTCCTTCTAGCTCGGGGATATTATTTTTGCTAATGGTGTTTTTAAGGGTCCAAACAAGCCATTTGCTTACACAAGAAATGCAATAGAAAGGTGCAAGGTCTTTTTTGTTTTCGTTTTCCAGTTTGGCAAAACCACATCTTGGAAGTAAGTAAGGCAGAAATAATGGATTCAATTCACCTAAGACCCCAAACCAGATTTACAGCTGGACAAATTCTTTAACGGGGCTATATTTGTTCCTAAATAGTTGGCAATGGAAATTACAATTTTCTTAAACTCAGTCCTAGCAAGCTTTGAATCTTCCACCTTCTCGTCCTACATGACCTCCCACCTCCGGCTGCCCAACTCAAAAACTAATAAACATCCCTCTTACACCATTAGCCTCAGAAAACACGATGCAAGTTGTTCCTGAGTTCACAGCAGCGCTCACTCTCGAAACACAGCTGAAAGCTGGAAACCAGACTGGTGGCGGAGAAACAGCAGTGGGTGGAGATTAGGGGCGGGGTGGGATGTGGGGGTGGGGGAAATTTGGGCGACAACTTTAAGTCTGAGAAGTCACGGCCCTGGGTGCTGCCTGGAATTCCAAAATGGGGAAGGAGATCTCAGTGGCTTTCATATGGAAATTGACCTGGAAGCAGACTTTGTCTCTGCTTGCAACCGAAGCCAAGACCAAGTTCAGTGAACCTAACACACCGTTCAATCAACCATTGAAACTCAGGAGAAGAGAAGGCAGGAAAGGGAGGGCAGAGGGTCAAAGAGGCTCGGCTTTCATTTGGACTTGGTTCCGGAGATGGCAGTAAGGAGGAATTAAACACTGGAAACAACGTGAGGCAAAATCCCGTCTATCAGGAAGGTGCAGTGGGCTTTGCTTTAAATGACAGGAGAGAAGGGGAGAGAAGAAAATCGAGAAAGAAGCAAGCAAGTAGGAAAATGGAGAGTTAGGCAATAATAATCACTCAAAAACAATGATTCCAAAATTGATCAAATATATGCAAATTAATGGGCTGAGTGTGACAGAAAGAAGGAAGGAACTTTCGGATAATGGCAGTCCCCTCTGTCCCCGTAGAGAAAGGGTTTTAGAGATCCATAGATTCCTAAAGCAGATACTAACTGGCCTTCCAAGATTTTCAGACTTGCTTTAACTTTTTTGTTTTTATAGCATATTCAAAGGAAAGTTGAAACAGCACCTACTGTTTGCAACAAGAAACTAATAGACTTTGTTCTTAGATACTTTTTTGGGGACTAGTTTCCTGTCTTTTGTCCTTGATTTATTATTGCCTTTATTTGTTCTGCCCATTTGGTTCATTTTATTCTTATTTTAAAAGAACGGCTCCAAAGACCCTCCTATTTTCATGGAAATTGTTCAGTGGTAACAATTTCAGATAGCTTCCAAAAGAACAATCACCACGCTGGCCGGTTCACCCAAGATGCTTTGCAGCATTTCACATAACAATTTACTAATTAATGACAAATTAAATGGAATTTGGTAAGAAGAATCAGAGGTTAGAGTACTGGTGTATACTGTGTGTAAAAAGGTATGCAAATATCTTCAGCCCATTTGTGGTTCATCAGTGGGAAATAATAGCTATTCTACTTGAAAATTTCACATGCAGAAGACTGCTGCACAGAAGCAGAATTTGGAAATTATGCATCGTTTTAATTTTTTAACAGTTTCTTAGATTAGACACTTCATTTTAGAGGCACAATGAACTTAGTCTTCTTTGTTTTAATAGATTTAAAGTCATGAAATTTCACCTTTACTTAGCTGCTTATATTAATTGTATATTTGGAGGCAAGAAGTAACCATTGGAAATCAGTGACTGAGGTTTTCAACTCTCATAAGAACAAAAAAGGCACTGACTCCAATCTCCTAAAGTAGGTGTCAGAAGACGACAGTCTACAGGCCAAATCCAGTTCTCTCTCTTTTGTAAATAAAGTTTTATTGGAACATGGACACATATATTCATCTCCGTATTGTCTACGGCTGCTTTTGAACTACTACTGTAGAATTGCAATGGAGATTTGTGACCTACAAAGCCTAAAACATTTGTAATCTGCCCTTTTATAGAAAAAGTTTGCTAACCCCTCTCCTATGTGGTAAAACTGGGGAGAGTACTTGTCTCATAAAGAGAAAATCAGAGGTTTTAATAGAGAAAATACTAAAATCATTTTAATGTGTCCTATTGAGGTAGGAGAGAGAAGAAAATAAAAGGTATGAAGGAGACAAAAAGAAGGAGAGAAACAAAAATGCACTCTAACTTCAATCTGAAAGCCTTATGCTAAGTTCCTCATACTCTGACTCCCAAAGCCAGGTTTTCCCCAGGTCTGTCATTCCCAAATTTCTGGGAAATCTCCAAATCTTCACTCACAATCTTAAAGTTACTGAAAATTCACCCCCTTATGAAAATTTCCCTGTGCACTGTCAATGAACTCATTAAAACATGAATTTTTAGAATAGATTAAGCAAAGGGAGATACAAATGCATAATAAAGGGAACTTTCCCAAAGCACTATAATATAGGGTCCTTTCCCAATGATCAATGAAAAGTCTTGATCAGATAATGGAGAATACATTGATCTAAGGATTCTGAGAATGACCAGACCACCATACACAATTCTGTAATCACCAGCCTGATGTCATCCCCAGTTACCTTCCCATGCCCTTACCAGCTTTCCTTTAAAACCCCAAAAGCACTTCTCACTCTCAAGATAGCCCACATTGTCCCTTGAGTGCTTTGCTTTTCTAAATGAATCTCTGTGCCTGATATCTGACATGGCTGAAATTCTTTTCCCTCATATATGCCAAGGACTCAGTGATCCTGAGTTGACATTCCCCTCTCCAGGACCTCTCCAGGACCTCTTCAGAACCTCTCCCATAACACTATCAGTATTTACAATGTACAATGGTCATCTTCACTCCAGCCGCCACAGAAATTTGCCAAATGTTCTTCCTTACTAGATTCATAATTCAGAGAAAGTGCCTTCCTTCCCTCTGCTTCAGTTCTGTAGGTCAATGGATAGACAAGTCACCCTGAGAAAACCCTGGTCATCCTACTAAGAAAAAATTTTGCAAAGAGTAAAGTGGTCTGCAATCCATGGATGTTCCAGGAGAACACAGAACATCCTTTGCCAAATAGGGTGATTGCCTTGGACAGATGTCAATTAATTTTTGAGAATTATTTATCTTTATTTTTCATCTTCAGTTTATCTCCTTTTTTAACTATTAATGTCCAAAAGGTATCTGGGGTCATGAAAGTGTCATATTATATTCAACATATTCTCCCTGTGATATAGGATGCTGCAACCACACATCCATTCATGTCCTTAACATTCCATTTGTGTGGATGGGGACTGAGACAAAACCCAAGGCAGAACATCTCTGCATACCCACAACTTGGTACCACCCAATAGCACCTACCACAGTATGGCCAAACATCAGCTTCAAGGGACAATGTTTTAAGTAAACATATCTGAACATCATTATTTTTCCTCAACAGTGTGTTGATAATATGCCTGAATTGGTTGGTTGCTCCAGAACAATCTCAGGTTGTCAACTCAGTTTTGACCTCTCTTCTTCTGCAGCTTCTAATACCTAAAGTGCATCTATGTGTATTGTAGGCTCAGGGATTTAGAAACAGATCTGGATTAGGAGTTTGTATCTTCACAGACTTTATGTCCTAAGAATACGACCCAGAAAATAAGGAAATTAGATTAATTCAGGATGGTCAAATTTGGAATCCATGCCATCTCTCAATCATCCATTTAACAGATAGTACTGAGCACCTCTTCTGTCTCACTACTGTCCTAGGCACCAGATAAACAGCTGGGAAAGAATAGACATGGCCTTGTCCTCAGGCAGTGTGCTATTATATGGCTGTGCTGTGACAAAGGGTCATTAAAAATGACAGAATATGGCATGCAATCAACTTTCATAGGAGCAGCTATACTTGAGTCAGGGGAGGCTTCTCTAAAAGCATGACATTAAAATTGAAGTTGAAAAATGAGCCAGTTAGAAAAGCAACGATAGAGTCGGCAGTATGAGTAAAGCTGCTGAGACTGGAAAGAGTTCTGCATTTTCAAGTAATTAAAATTAGATCCCTGCCCCTGCACCCCCGCCACCTCACCTCCATGTCAGACATTACTAATTGATCAGAGCACTCTTCTGTTAAAAACAGACTAAGTCCCAGAATTCTCAACACAGCCCCCCAGCCAGCCATTACCAATCAATTTAAGTTGGCAAACTATGAACTTATTCGTCATCCTTGGACAACCTGGCTCTAGAAAACTCTCCTAGGCCTGGAAATTTTAATTCTATGATTCTTGTTTTGTTCAGTATTTGAATACTAACCCTTGGTCTGAGCATCCTGCTTATTCCTGTTCTCTTCCGGCATTATTGACTTCTCGAAGCTTTCTGTCTCTTTCCATTCTATTCAATTCCTACAGTCAAGACTCCTTTTCACATCCATGTTCCAATGGATCTTCAAATTTCCTTTCCCCGGTTGAATCTCTCCCAAGTCTACCAGTTATGCCTAGCTGTGGAACAAATCACATCAAAATCTAGAGGCTTAAAACAACAATTTACCTTTCTCCAAGGTTCTGTGGTGGTTCAGTTCTCACTCACACAGCAGCATTCATTTGTGCTGGGTTCAACTGTGGTAACTGGAAAAGAGGAGACTTTGGGACCTCTCTCTACTTAACTCTTTATTCCATCTTCTTTTAGACAGCATCTTCACATTAAATCAAAAGAAGGTGAGTCAGAAGCTGAAGGGCCCTTTAAGGCCTCATCTCCAAACTACCATTATATCATTCATTACCATTTGATTGATCAAAGCAAGTTACAAGGCCAGTTCACATTGGAGTCCCTCTTACTCCCTGGGTAGATAGTTTAGTCAGTTTTCCACCTCTATAACAAATACCTGAGATTAGCCAGCTTATAAAGAGGAAAGGATTACTTTGGAGGCATTGTTTTGGAGGTTCCAGTCTACATTTGGGTGGACCTGTGCCTTTTATTCCTATGACAAGACTATTTACGTCATAGTGGGAGTACTTGGCAGAGCAAAATTGTTCATCTCATGGCTATGAAGCAAAAAAGAGAGAAAGAGATGAGACTGGGGTTCCCCCAATCCAGTTCAAGGTCATGGTTCAACTACATAAAGATCTCCCATTAAGGCTCACCTCTTGAAGTTTCCACCACCTCCCAGTGGTGCCAGGCTGGGGACCAAGACTTCAACACAAGGATGCGTCTTTGTGGGACTATCCAGATCTACACTACAGCAATGGGGCAGTAGAGAAACTCTTTAAGGGTCACACATACAGGAGACGGAGGACTTTGTAGCTATATACTTTTTTTTAAAATCCAGCCCAACAAATAATTATTTTAAAATTGCTAAGAAAGAGCAAACATACAGGCTACCTAACCAATAGCCCACTATTCTTTCTACCATTCATCACTCTCAGTTCTTAACTCAGGACATGTTCATGGCAATTGAAAACCTACGGAAATCATGGAAATTCCTCAGAGGTGGCTGGCCCCGAGTTGAGACACTAAACAGACAAACAAAAACTTTGAATTTGGAACAAGTCTATTTATCACTCCGGCAACACCAAATTATTGATGTTAATTTCCTGATTAGTTCAATCCCTAAAGAATGAGACCCTTGCACCACCCAGTACTTTTTTCATGACTTACCTACGTATTTCTTTCCACCTAGTTGAGATTGTGCTAAGTTTTATAGACATAATAGAAAACAAAAACTTGGACTCAGGGCAGATGGACAGATTTGAATCCCAAATGCACCTTATACGAGCTGGGTAACCTACAGAAAATCTTTGAATTAGCTTCCACATCCGTTCAATGGGCAAATGGAAACTTGCAAGATTATTAAAAGAATTTAATGGAAATAAATGCAAAGCCTCTGGAGAAATTGCTAACATAGAATGAGTGCTCAGGCAATGATGGCTACTGCTATTATTCTTACCAGGGTGTGGTCTGGGAGCTGTCATGTAAGGGGCAGGCTTGATCTGGGATCTGAAGGATAAATAGAATTTGGGTGTTGGGGAGCAATCTGCAGGATGCATCATTTAGGTGAAAATAACTAGACACACAACTGGAGTGGTCTTGTCTTTAAATTCAGCGTCTCTCCACTGGTTTAGGATGTTGAATGTCTGGATAAGGAACTTGGGCTTTTCTTAGTAGAGAGTTGAGGACAATAGAAGGGAAGAATCACAAAATGAAAATCAACAGTGCACCATTAGGAAGACTAGTCAGGTGGCCATGGCATAGTGAATAGACTTCAGAGGGACCAGAAGGCGGGGAATCAATTGGAAAATGGGATGGCTGATGGAGGCAAAGTGCGCTTCATCACATCTTCCAAGTCAGTTCTTCTCGTCTCTTCAACTGAGACTTCGAGGGATTTAATATTACATCTACAAATCCTCTTAGCATTCTTCTTACGGGAAGGTAGAGTCTACTTCCCCTACTCTTGAATGTAAGTCCATCTCAGCAACTTACCTCTAATAAATAGAATAAGGTAAAAGTGATTTCCAAAGTTAGATCATAAGAAGCAGAAACATTTTGCCTGATCCTCTTTCTCTTAGGCAGCTTGCCTTGGACCAGCCTCCAGGCCACAAAGAAGCCAAGCCCCCATGGAAAAGCCACACATTTCAACCTCAGTCCAGCAGCCGTCCCCAGTGATAGTCAGCATCGACCTCCAGATAGGGAAATAAGAGTCTCCAGCTTTAATTCCCAGCTTTTAATTCCCACCCCTTCTCCTCGCAGCTGATGCCAAGTGGAGCAGATGAACTGTCCTTACTGAGCTCTGCCCAAATTACTGATTTGGGAGCAAAATAAATGTTGTTGATATTTTAAGTCATTCAGTTTTGGGGTGTTTTGTCACACAGCAGCAGTTAACTGGAACCAGCTGTTCTAGATGATGGGTGGCTATCACACACACATTGGTTGTTCTCACATTTATTCAGAAGGTCAAGTATCTAGAAATCAAAATAGTTTTGATATGATATTTCCTATCATATCACCTCTCTCCATTTCCTTCATGGCATTTATCACAATTTACAATTACAGTTTTCATTTGCTTCTTCATTTGTTTTGGTGTTTGGCTTTCCCCCTCCCACTAGAATCCAAGCTCTGTAGTACCCTGATCTGGTTTGTCCTGCTCACTGCTATATCCCATTACCTATCCTAGGGCCTGACACATAGTGAACACTTCATAAATATCTGTGGAATAATGAAAAAGCGGATAAACATCATGAAACTTGAATGCATTCAATTCTATGACACAAGAACCCCTTTCAGAACATATGTGCCAAAGTTTTAAGAAAAGACAAAAAAAAAAAAAAGTGTACAATTTAGGATTTCAAATGGAGGAAATGATTTGACCTTTCTCTCTCTCTCTCTCTCTCTCTCTCTTATGAACTGTAGCAAGCAGTCTATGGCCCATTATTAATATACCTGCCTCAACTGGGCTCAACAGAAAGTTTGCAACACAATCTCATCATGCTTCTACTTAGTAGGCATTCCCTATTCCTAATTAAGGGATGAAGACACGGGATAATTTAGTATCCCTCTCAGGAAACACAGCTTAGAAGTGAAGCAGCTGAGCTGGGCGCGGTGGCACATGCCTGTAATCCCAGCACTTGGGAGGCTGAGGCAGGAAGATCATGAGTTCAAAGCCAGCCTCAGCAACTTAGCGAGGCCCTAAGCAACTCAGTGAGACTCTGTCTCTAAATAAAATACAAAATAGGACTGGGGATGTGACTCAGTGGTGGAGTGCCCTGGTTCAATCCCCAGTACCAAAAAAAGAAAAAAGAAGAAGAAGTGCAGCAGCTGAGGTACAAACTTGGGTGTGACTTCATAGTTGCATAAAGCAGAGCGAGTCAAGTTCAAGTGCATCAAGAAATAAAACCTACACGGTTTTCCTCTGTGTGAGAGCAATCCATTCCATTGATGTGTATTATTTACAAAGGTAATTCTGGAGCTTCTGCAGGAACAAGGGAGTAAGAGTAAGATACTGTTCCTGCCTTAGTTAATTCAGGCTGCTACAACACCACCATAGACTGGGTGGCTTAGAAAGAACAGAACTTTATTTCTCATAATTCTGGAGAGTGGGAAGGCAAGATCATGTTGCTGGCATATGTGATGTATACAAAGGGTCACCTTTCTAGTTCTTCTTGCCATGTCTTCACATGGCAGAAGGGACCGGGGAGCCCTCCAGGACCTCTTTTATGAAAAGGCACTAATCCCTTTCATGAGGGCTCCACCCTGGTGGCCTAATCAAACCTCCGGAAAGGTCCCACCTTCAGCCTCTGAGTTGCAGGGAGGACAGAGACATTCAGACCATAGCATGGTATTCACGGAGTCATCCAACAAACTCTTATTGAGCACATGCTATGTATCTACACTGCAAGGCCAGAGACTATGGGAGGAGGCAGCATCTGTAGGAAAACAAACAGGATGCAGCTCCCTATAGTTCAGTGAGGAAGGGAAGTGGATTCCAGCATGGGGAGGTGTCAAAGCAGCCAACACACACCAGACACAGAAGACTGAGGGACCCACAGAGGATCGCCTGTGGCCCTATGTGAGGGCTCCACCATAAATAAATCTCACCCTAAATCCTGGCTTCTGCCACAGAACTCAGTCTGTTCCCCACTTCAGTTCCCTTTCCTCTGAGCCAGGAAGGAGTCAGTGGGACTGAGAAGGAGGTCTCCTACAAAAGGTCACCTGGGAAAGGGCTCATTTCCCCAACCCTTCCCCAGTTTCCCGAAGCTCTCATGGGCTGCAAATCCCACTCTTTAGCATCCAGGCCTGTTGGACAGGACCACTCTAGAATGGGAGCAGGCACAGCTTGTCCTCAGCCCTGGTAAACACAGAGGAGAGGGTAAGGCCACCAATAAGAGGGCCTGAATCAATTTTAACTGGGTTCCCTGACAGGATAAAATGTTTTTGTTGTAATATCGTCTCCATAAAAGGTATTGTAATATTTAAAAAGTAGTATTGATCCCTCCATGTGCACCATAAATCCTTGCAGGATCTGAGAACCTGACCTCAGAGGACCAGCTGGCTGCCTGCCGGGAGGACCTGAGGAGTGCTGTGCCCTCCAAGACCCCAGTCACCCACAGGAGCCGGCCTGGCGTTCCTCCAACATCAAAGGGGAGATGTTCTCTTCCCCCCCGCCGACACAGGAGAACTTGAGAAAAACTGTTTAAACAAAGGAGTCAAAATATGAAACTAAATCACCTGCTCGTGTTTTATTAGGCCTTGTTCTGAATCAATACAAACCTCAGGGCCCATGATGCCTCTGGCTGAAAGGGAATACTTTTTCATCCTAAAACAGAATGGACTGCTTAAGTAAAACAGATGTTACCTAAGAGTGCCAGTATTCCCAACCCACTCCCCTCCTCGTGTCCCCCAACTCATCCTCTCTCCCTACCCTGGAAAGCAGGGAACTGACATGTTGCCCCGAAACTCAAGTCGGCTTGGAACGTTCTAAGCCTTGGAATTTCTCCATCCTTAACCCACAAAAGTTTTCTGTTTACCAGAGTTGAGGGGGGTGAGGGGAGGGGAAGGCAGGTCTGTTCGCAGAGGATTTGAAGATACAGTGGCGACGTGAAAGGCAGAGAAGATTTTCATTTCCTGTGTTATGGGGTGCAAATAATATCAGTATGAAAAACCTGGCGGGGAGATGGGAGATAGCAGTTTTTACATTGATAAGTATTTGTTCATTTCCTGACAACAAAAAATATAAATCTCTTCAGAAATTAAATGCCCCGGCTTGTTGGAGCACTTTTGTGGCGCTGCGTGCAAGGCTGGCTCCCTTTCTGGGCCGCGCGGCCCGATAATCGCAGCATCTGTCATCATCCCGGATCACGCGGGCGGCGGGCCCGGCGCGCAGGGCCCAATTCTCCCACTTTTTGTGTCACTTATTTTCTCGGCGGGCCCGATTTGCATTTTAATGGAAGTAGTTTATAGACTTCTCCGCTGCCTTCAGAGTGCCACAAGTGGCATCATTAAGTGAGCTAAGCCGGATTAATGCTGATAGTAAAGTCAGATAATACAATAACAGAGGCCTCCATTCCATTTGCATTAGGTGAGCAGCGCGGGGCTGCCTGGTGCCTGGCGATAATTTGTAAGCGCGATATGTTGTACTTGAGAGGATAAGATTAAATTTAGTGGGTTTAACTGTCATCCCAGTAAGTCAATTACTTCATCTTTTCAGCCTTTGAATTTCTTTTATAAATAAAATAAATGGAATATTGAGCTGCTCCGCAGCCATTTCGAGCTCCCATGAAGAAGAATTACACAGGCTGGGCCAAAAAAATAAAAGGCTTCGGATTCAGCTCCATAAACAAAATATAAACTCCATTCAGGTGCCAGCATGGCAGCAGCCCCGAAATATTGTCCATCTCTCATATCACAAGCATGACAGATTCCATTGTGACTTTAGTTTCTCCATAATAGGAAATATTTATGTCGCGCCTGGGTCTTTTCTATTCCTATCCCTCCCATTGTGGGAGGCAAGCACTCCAATACACGGCCATGTGCTTCCCCACTCCCTCCCGCCCCTGCCTCTTCTTGCCCAGCACTAAATATTTAGTGTTGAGGGGGTGGACAGATATGAAGGAAGCCCCTGACCCTAAGAGATGCATCAGATTTCAAAAGGGTCTGGGTCTACTATAAACACAAGGGGGCAATTTCTTTCCTGCCCTCTTTTTCTTCCCTAGCCCCGGCTATTGCCACTGAAGATGGCTTCTCTGAATGAAAAGTTTAGCTATCGTGCATCAGTCAGTGGAATCTTGATAGAAGACCTTCAACATCTTCATTTATTCACAGAGGAAAAAAAAAAAAAAAACAAGAAGAAAATCAAGCAGTTAAAGCTGTACTGTTGTCACTAGCCAGTGCATGTCATATTTTAGAAATCACAACTGTTGTCTTTTCTACTGACTAATAAACATGCACATTAAAAAAATAGGCAATTTACATGACTGTCTTACTTAATCCTGAATAGATAGATGGATGGGCTAGTGAGAGAAGGAGACACAAAAGGTATAACGTGTGTCAAAACCCTCTCCACTGGTGGCTAAAGAAGTGAGCAGAAGGTGTAGAAGAGCTATCAGCGGGAAGAATCAGGAGTTCAGACAAACAACCTTGACTGTGTACCCAAGCCCTGCCCTGTTCTGGGTCCTGTAGGGCCCAGGAAAGGCATGTAGGACTGGCCCTGAGAGCATGAGCCACATATACTTTGGAGGGACCCACAAAAATATTTAACAATCAGCCTTCAGTAAACAAATCCAGTGATGTGTGGATAAGAACGAGGGCTTAAAGTTGGGACAGGAGTAACTGCCAATGCTCTATAGCACAGCAAGTAACTGTGGTTGGCAACAATTGTCTATTTCAAAATAGTGACTCCAGAGGTTTTTGAATATTCCCAGTACAAAGAAATGATAAATGTTTGAGGCAATGGGTATGCCAGTTACCCTGATCTGATCACCACACATTGTATACATGTATTGAAATGCTGCACAGTATCCTTTTATGTATAATTATTACGTGTCAGTTTTTTAAAAAAGGGTATAAAAGGCTCTAGAGTTGCTGGGAACTGGTCATATACTTGCATGTGGATTCTTTCTGGAATGACTTCCTCTTCTTTCTTCATCTGGCTAATTCTTAAATCTTAACCTTTTTTTTCTTCTTTGTAGTACTGGCGATTGCAGCCAGGACCTCATGCATGGTAGGCAAGGGCTCTACTCCATCGACCCTTAGGCTATAACAGGCTGAGAACTGTTCTGCAAGCATCGTGGATGTGCCGCCTCCCTTACCAAGTGCCTTGAGGAAGTGAGGCTGTCTTACTCATGCATTCATCTCTTCATTATTTTATCCATCAGGTGCTGAGTTTGCTGCTCAGTTTTGTACCAAGTACTGGGGACACAAAGATGAACAAGATGTAGTCCTTACTCTGAAGGACATGCAACAGGCCTAGGACAATTATAATACAATGCATGAACACCTGTTTTCCTGGTGTTTAACATAATACTTGTAATACGTTGTTATGGCTTTCATGTGAGGTGTTCCCCAAAAGCTCACGTCTGAGAAAAAGCAAGGTTTGGAGGAGAAATGATTGAGTTATGAGAGCCTTAACCAAATCAGTGAATTGATCCCCTGGTAGGATTAATTGAATGGAAACTGGAAGCGGACAGGGTGTGGCTGGAGGAGGTGGAATTTGGGGCGTGGCTTTGGTGTATGCATTTTGTATCTGGTGAGTGGAGTCTCTGTCTGCTTACTGATCATCATGTGAGCTGCTTCCCTCTGCCACACTCTTCTACCTGAGCCCTTCCTGCCTCACCTCAAGCCCCAAAGAATGGAGCTGCCTTTTTATGGACAGAGATCTATGAAACCATGAGCAACCCAATAAACTTTTCCTCCTCTACAGTTGTTCCGGTCAGATCTTTTAGTCACAGCAGACGTGCTAAGCAAATGTTGATTAAATGAACGAAGTTTCAAAGAGTTGTGGGGATTCTGCCAGGGAGGTTCTGTATAGAGTTTTGAGATTGACACCATTTCTTACACTGCAACTTTTTTTTCTCCAGCCCTGTCTAACTCTCAGTATCCCTGTCAAGTACTTAAACAAAAAAATGAGACAGTAACCTCTCCAAGAAAGGCAGGGCTCCTAGAAGGTCAAAACCTAAAACCATCTCAGATGAAATGGAGCTGCTCAGGCACCTTCTGAGAGCTCTCTGGTCTGGTAGAGGACACTACCTCCCAGGTCTAAATGCAGCACTCATCCCAGACAGAAATCTCCCCAAAACATGGTAATTCACACCGTCCACGCTTTGTACCCTCCCACTACAGACTAATCACTATGTTAGTTACACACTTCAGAGGGATGTAAAAATGAGTCAAATTCTGTCTTTAATCTGCTCACAAGGTCCTTTGAACTGGCCGGGTTTGAGGGGACAGCAGACAAGTATATGGTTTCTTACAAGGGAATTGTGGATGAGAACAACTTGACTCCCTGTATTCTAAGCTGTCCTTTAGTTGCTTATCCAAAATTCACAAGTAGACTATTATCAATAGCAGTAACAGTAATGAGAATTTTATTTGTACAGTATTGTCTATGAAAAAATGCTAATGAGTTTTATAGATCCTTTATCTCCTTTTGTAGATGCCAAGTGCTACTTCCCCCAACCTAATACAAAAACTTTCCCCAATTGGAAACCCCCTGCCAGGACAGAAAATGAGAAGGGTGTGTGTGTGTGTGTGTGTGTGTGTGTGTGTGGTGTGTATGTGTGCATGTGTTTATTCCTCTGATCTCATTCCAAAGCGAAAGATATAAATGACTTTTAGATTGCCCCTTGTTTTGTATTATCCACGCCTCTGCCCTTCACTAGTGCAGATAATCGAGAGTTCACTGTACTGTGATTAATTATACGGCCAGGGCTGAGAGCCAACAGTCACCCAGTGCTAGGAGTTTCAGGCACTCTAGAGGGGACGGGATTTTGTTAGCTTGCTTGTTCAATTGTGGAACTCTTACCTGGTCTTGAGTGCCTATTCTGTGCCAGGTGCTCTAAGCACATCAGTACACCTCCTCTCCTTCAATCCTCCCAGTGATCCTATGTGATGTCTACTATTACCCCCATTTTAGAGCTGAGAAAACAGAGGATCAGAGCACTAAGTGACTACCAGTCTAGCAATGGCTGGCAAATTTTAATAAAATATGATTGGTGATTTAATCAGTAACTTCAACCTATTATCAAAAGGTCACAGATATTCAATGCATACATCCATTGTAGCCTAATTGCCCTTATAAGTTCTCTTTAATATCTCCTATACTGAATCCAAAACACCTCGTGGCTTCCATGTAAAGCTTCCTGACAATTAGACAATCCAGCAGTAAACTGAATTCTAATCTTTCAGAGCCATGCTCAAGCCACAAGTCTTAGAAGTTCGGCTAGAGGCTGTGGTCAGGAAGGTTAGGCAGTGGCAACTTCATGCATTATCAGTTCCCTTATTTAAGTATTTTTCCCCTCAAGGGAAGGAAGAGGCAATAGCACATGTGTAATATGTGCTGAAATGCTGTATATGCATGGCCTCATTAACCATGGCAATCCTGAAAGGTTAACACTGCTATTCTCTGCAGAGAGCAGCCAGGGCACAGAGAAATAGTGCACAAAATCACACCAGTCAAATCCAGTTCTGTTTAGCTTCAAAGTTCATATTCCTTCCAGTGCTGCTAGGCTTCTAAACCATAAAACTACACCATTAACAACACAACGTTGAGAACTTGATGAGACGTTAGCTTTCATCTATGTGATAGAACACATTTCTGGTCAAAATGTTTCTGGGCTATTATCCTAAGAATAATAATTAGCTTTGCCTCTTTTCGTGTGCATTATTCTCTGCCTTAGTCCAAACAAACAAAAAGACCTTTGCATTATCCATTCCAAAACTAAACACTGCCCTCGTCTCATCTCCAACTCTGCCATTCCATTTTTTGTCTCTAACTCTATCCCTGTTCTATTTCTAGGTGTGATCTTAAAACTATCCTATTGTTCCTTTCAAGAAAAATATCTTCAGTTCTTCTGTAGGGGCTTTCCTTTAAATGGTCTTTGACTGCCAATCCTGTGTCTCATCTTTTGTCCACAAGGGAGTTAACATGCATGTACACCACACACACACACACACACACACACACACATGTGCCTACGCTCCATTTTTTAAAAATTTATCTTCCTACAACAAATGAGAAATAGCTGGTCAACATACCCCATATCATATAGTCCTTCGTGAATTTGAGAAACTCACTTTACTAATTTATTTTTACATTTTAGCCAAAAAGAATGTGCCAAAGGAAAACACACTTCAAATAGAATTCATCATTTCAAAGCACAGTTCCATAACCAATTTGACTTCCAGTTGTTTTATTATTCCAATTAATCTCTTTAAAACCTCTCTAAAGAGTTGGCATTTACATTTTTCATTTCCATCGTTACGAACATTCTTCTAATAATAATATTTCCTAATGCCTACGCTATTTCTGGGTTTGATTCTGCGATATGTGGAAGCGTTAATCAGCAACCTAAGCCTGAGTGTTCTTACAGATATCACTGTCCCATTTTCTCTAAAATTAGCAATGTCACGCAAGCTTTCAGACGCTGTAATTACAACCGCAACAGAGCAGAAAAGCTCCCAACAGCCACCCAGGCTCCGGCAGCCCCAGGAGCAGCCCACCCCTTCTGGAAACTCAAGTCTTCCTTCCTCTGTTCACCTCTGGCTTTCAAAATTGCTCCCTTCTGCTTGAGTTCCCTCTCTAAAACCACCAATATAACCCAAGTTTTTTTTCCCCAACAAAGTATTAGCTTCTCCCAGAGTGTCTGCACAGGTCAGCATCTGGACCAGATGTGCTGGCCTGGAAAAGGTCAAACCAAGTTTTAGCAGAGGCAGAGGGTCATCTGTCTGAACAGATGATGTGAGGAAGACTGAGAGGCATCCTTGTCCTCAGACTCAGCCTGTTTCTCCTGCCTAGGACACCCATATCACTGGTTCCTTGGTTTTGAGGCAGTGGAATTGGAACTCTGTCCCTCTGTTTCCCAGAGCATTAAAACAGAGGGTGTTTGGACAAATGGATAGCCTCCTTCCTGACTGTATACTCCCATCTCTATTTCTTCTCTTGGCAGGAAGCAATATTGTACAAAGAAGCCCTTTCCTCCTGCCCTCAGTCTCTGCCCCTGTGACTCATCCCTGTGTGACCTTGGGCATCTATCTTGACTTTGCTTGAGGTCTCCTACAAGAATGGAAGCTGAGTTAGATGAGGTCAGATGCCATGTCTTGGTCAGCACTGTACCCAGCACCCAGCATGGAGTCTGAAACAGCTTAGACACTCAATAAATATTTGTTGAATGATCAAACAAACTGAGCAATGGAACCTTTTATGACATAGTCCTCAAATGTCATGTACAGTGGATAAATATTTGCTGAATGAAATGAAAATATGTAAGTGATGACAATACCTCAGGGAGTTTCAAAGTATTAATAAGATAATCTCCTAATATAAGGTTGTTCCCACCTCCCAAAATCAATGGTGCTTTCTAAGCAGCAAACACATGTACCAAAGAGATAAGGTGAATGTCTTAGTCCATTTTCATTTGCTATATCTGAGTACCATAGATTGGGTAATTCATGAAGAGCACAGGTTTATTTGGCTCACAGTTCGTGGAGGCTGGGAAGTTTAAGTGTGTAGCACTGGCATCTTCTGAGGACCTTCCTGCTGCCTCATTACATGGTAGAGGGCACCACAGGGCAGGACAGAGCAAGCGTCTTAGAGCTCATTTTTGTAACAAAGCCATTCCTTCTAAAACCCATTAATTCATCCATCCTCAAATAGTTCATGAATAATGTATGTATGAGGGCCACTCCTTCCTTCTAAAGTAGATCCTCATTCCCTTTACCTTGAGCAATCTGAACTTGGTGATTCATTTCTAACAGACAAAATGAAGAGAAGTGATGGTGTTCAACCTTGGAGACTAGGTCACAAAAGGCAAGGCAGCTTCCAGCTTGTTCTCTGGATTGCTCACCCTGGAGAAGCCACCATGCTGCTATGAATGGCTTACCCATGAGAAACTGAGGCCTCTGGTCAGCAGTCAGAGAGCAACAGATTCTTTGTGCTTACAGCCTCGTGAGTGAGCTTGGATGTGGGTCCTCTAGCTCTGGGATGGCCAACACCTGGTCTGCAACCTCATCAGGGACCTTGAGCCAGACCCACTTGCCTAAAATGCCTCTGAATTACTGACACATGATCTGTGTGAAAAAATTAGTGTTTGCTGTTTTAAGCCACTCAATTCAAGGACCACTTGTAACCCTGAAATAGACAACTCATACAACTCCATAAACCCTATTGCTGAGAGGCCTGTCTATCACTACTGGGCTCATAACCTTTGCTTCCTCTAGCAGGTTCACTCCTGGTCTGCTCATATCAGATACTGTGCAGGGAAGCCACTGCTGTCCCTCTCCCTGCAAAGTGACATCCTCCTCACAGTTTCCTCTTGGTTCTATTAGCACCCATAGTTTTTATTACTATGGTGGCTTTATGTCCTTTGTCTCTATTTTGGTCTTCACGGTAAGCCCTTGGCAGAGATCAAAATACTCACAGGCCAAATAAGACCCTAACTGTTCTTTGATTCACTTACATTTTGCTTTAAGATGTAAACTGATTTGAAAATTGGAAGGAGACTTATTTGTTGTTGTATTTCTTCTTTGATTTTTTTACCTTCATTCTGATTTACTTCTTAGGTGCTATGGCATTTTTAAAACTGCTTTTTTAGGTATAATTGGCATACAAAAAACTGTAGGTATTTAATGTTTACATTGGTTGCTTTTCTGGAGAAAAGCATCCACCCATGAAGTCATCAAGCTATTATCATTACCAATGCCACAGAATTCCTCACCTTCAAAAATGCCCTTCTACATGGAAGGGACTTTTGAGTTAACATGTTCAACTGATAATATGTATTTAATTCTTCTCCTACCCGATAAAAAATAGAAAAGAAAAGGTCACAAAGACTGAATAACAAAAGAAAAGGTCACAAAGACTGAAATAACTAAAGAGGAGAAAAGTATTTCAATAGACTTTCAGAGGAAGATATAAGAGTGAGAACAGATGGAGTGGAAGATGCCCAACTTGGTCCCCACAGAGGAAGCTCTGATTAAAAGTTGATTTAATTTTCCCTGAACACCTTTGAAAAGGCTCAGGGATTCTCAGCTTCAAACTTCATGAAGAAGACATGAAGTATGAATTAGGGCTCTCCAGAGATACAGAACCAAAAGGGTGAATGGATGGACAGATAAGATGGGCAGGTAGGTAGACACACAGATAAAGGAATTTACTGTAGGAATTGGTTCATACATATGAAGTTTGAGAAGTCATAATATGCTGTCTGAACAGGAAGATGGATGTCTCAACTCAATTTGCCCTCAGCACTGAGTATAAATTTGCCCTTCTTCTACCTTTTTGGTTTAATTCAGATCCTCAACAGATGTGAATGATGTCCTCTCGCAATGGTGAGGGCAATCTTCTTTACTCAGTCTATTAATCTTTTGGAGACAACCTCACAAATACAACCAGAAATAATGCTTTACCAGCTATCTGGGGATCCCTGAGCCCAATCAAGTTAACACAAAATTAACCATCCCAAGGCATAAGACTGAAAACAGGGTAGGTAACTGTTTGGAAAGTAGCACATGGAGTAGTTGGAGCCTCTGTCCTCCTAATACCTTGAGCATCCAAGCAACCAGCCCTCCTTCTCCTCCCTACCATGCCCTTAGAAGGAGATTTGGCCTTCTACTTAGGAAAATTGCATCTGAGAACCTCAAGCTTGGGAACACAATCACAGTTCAGTGTAGGAGACACTGGGATATAAGAGAAAATAAGAGAATTGATCAAGACTGATCAATGTACTTCAATCCTTTTCCCTGTCCTATTATAAAAATTCTGGTAGCTTGGCTTTTGACTGCAAGGTAGGAGGTTAGAGGACAATTCTTGAAATAAACTAAATGGCCCCACAGAAAAGACAAATCAAGAGGGTAACACTAGACATAAACCCATGCTGGTGAAAATGCTGCCTACTGACTAATTGCTTTTCAGAGAAATTCTCCAGTCACCGAGTCTCATCTCTACACACACAGCGTCCAACTTTTAGCCCCAATCCTAAATATTCACCACCAGGCAAAGAGTACGAGCAATTTGATGAAAATCATCAATGGAAAAGTTGGAGATTAAAAATATAGAAGAAAGTGAACCCAATGGAAATAGAATATAAATAAAAGTCTGAAGAAGACCTTCAAAGATCTCTCAGTCATTTGGAGGGACAAGAGAAGATATGAAAGAAGAAAAGATGCTGTGCTCATTTCCTAAGGCTGACACCAAACATGACCACAAATTGGGGAGCTTAAAACAACAGAAAAGTGTTCTCTCTCCATTGAAGAGGCCAGAAGCTTTGAAGCAAGTTGTTGGGGATTGGTTCCCTCAGAGGCCCCTGAGGGAGCTTCTGTTCCAAGCCCATCCTCTACTTTCTGGCAGCCGCCAGGTTCCCTTAGCATCTCTTGGTCTGTGGTTGCATCACAAATCTCTGCCTGTGTCAACACATGTCCTTCCCTGTGAATTTCTCTGTCTTCACATGACCTTCTCATGAGGCCACCAATTGTGGATTTAAGGCCCAGTCCCATACGCTACACCCACAAGTTAACTAATTATATGTGCGAAGACACTATTTCCAAATAAGCTCACATTCGGAGGTTCCAGGAAGAATTGAGTACAGGGAGGGGAGGACACTATTCAACCGGGTAGAGACCCTGCTGACAGAAACAGCAGCAACAGCAAAGGCCCCGGGCCTGAAACCAGGCCTGAAAACCTAACCTCTATTTTTAATAGAATATTCTGTTGGTCAGAGTTCACATGGGGAAACAGAATCACCATGAGTATTATGGGATGAGGTCTTATAAAAATAGTTTAGACTTTATAGAATCATAAGAGGAGTGGGAGAAGCAAAGTCTCCAAAGGGTAGGTAGCTAGAGGATTCAGGAAGCATCCCTGATACCCTGAAGCACCAGGGGAGGTGAATGCGTGGGAGATTTCAGGGCCATCTGGAGGCTGGGCTCGTTCAGCAGCTGGAACTGGTCTGGGGTACATATCCATGGAAGACTGCTTCTCCTTCACGGCTCCTGCTTCAGTGCATTTGTAGCCAAACATGCAGTGGCAGACCTGTGGTCACTTTTGAGCATCGGGACCCACAGTAGAGAAGAAGAGCTGGCCACGGAAAGAAAGGCTTGTGGAGCAGGGAGGGAGAGGGTAAACAGGATTCTCTGGTACCTCTGAGTGTCTCCTGCCACTCACCACCTCTAATCATGATGAAATCTAGGCTGCTGCTTTGTGTCCACCCTCCATCTTACTGAGATTTCTCTTTGGGCCGGTTATAAACTCAAACCATACAGGGAAGTTGATTTGGGGAAATGTCTTCCTAGTATAGCCAAGGTAAGACAGTATAAAATCAATACCATGGAACCCCTCATGGAAGTCCTCTAGAAAACAGTTCAATATTAACCAAGCTGATAGAGAATAAAATACCACTGAGATGAGAGAGTTGTGCAGGAAGTAGGACAAAGGCAAACCAGAAAAAGTGAAGGAAGTTTGAGATTAGGCCAAGAGGTTCAATATTTTAATGATAGAAGTGCTTTAAAAAGAGAACAAATGATCTAGAAGAAAGAAAATTATCAAAGCAATTAAGAAAATGCCTCAGAAGTAAAATGATAGTTTCTAAATTGAAAGGTTCGTTGCATAAAAAATGCCCTGAATGCAAGAGAACCCAGGCTCATAACTGCAATTTTAGGACATAGTACACAAAGATATGACACCACAAGTACATAGGAAGACAAAAATACCAGGTCACACAATAAAGACCAAGAATCTGAAATGACAGCATTCTCTTTGAAATTGAACAATATCAAAGAGAATTGAGCAATATCTTCAATGTTTTGAGGAAAATTATTTTGAATAGAAGGGAAACCAAATAGAGGAAAGGGATCATGAGGGAGGAGGAGGGGAGGGCACGGGGAAGAGCTGGGGAACAAAATCCACCAAATTATGCTATGTCCATGTATGAATATACCATGGTGAATCATGTTTTCACAGATAAATAAATAAAATTATAACATCTAACAAATAGTAATAATAATAGTAATAATAGAAGGGAGAGTAGTAGGTACTGCAAGCAAGCAGGTAGAAGAAGAGGAAGAAAAGGGAAGGTGCTGGGAATGAGATAGATGGAATTGTTATGTGCATGTATGAATATGGCATATTGAATTCCACTATCATGTATGATTATAATGCACCAATAAAACATTTTTTTGAAGAAAATTATTTTGAACTTTCAACATATAATTCTACACCTAGTCAAAATAATCAAATGAGTAGTTAAAATAAAATTAAGACATTTTCAGGTAAGGACAAAAAAGTTTGCTGCTCTTGCACCCTTTTAGAGACAGCTATTAAAGGAAAAACTCCAAAAAAAATCTTGTCTGAACTGAAAAAGAATAAGATGAAAGAAAAGAAAGAATACGAAGATCCAACACTTGACAGTCAGAAAGGGAGATGGCAGGATGACAATGGCATGGTAGACCTGAGGAGAGATTCCACCAGATGGAACCAGGACAGTGGGTAGATCCTCAAGGAAAAGATGGAAATCAACACCCGCTGACTTAGAAAACATTAATAGGAGTTTGACAGAGTTCCTGAAGCCTTTAAGGGGAAAATGACATAGAAAACCAAGAAAATTAAACCATAAGGTACTGTTCATGACAGAACAGATAAAAAAGTTTTTAAAAAGTTTGAAAAAGGAAATATAACCTATTAAAACACTTATTCCTCTAATTTTTAATACAGTGATAATTATAGAAACTTTAACTTTGACTCAACCAACAATTGTGACCTAGTAGCATTTGATAAAAGAGAGAAAGTAGGAGAGGGAATTCACATAACTACTATAATAGAAAGTTAGAGTTTGGTAGATAAGCAAAAAAATAATAAATAGGTTAAAGACAAGAAACAAAAAATACAACTAAAAGAGTCACTGAGGGTGGAATCCTTTTGACATGAATAAATATTCACTTAATTAAAATGTTCCAATGGAAAATTTACCCAAAAATTCATATTTCTGATTTTTCTTTGAAAATGAGAAGACTTGGCATCACAAGACCTGCATACCAGGAGGCAAAAATTTCAGGAATTGAGTAAGGATATGTACTCTTCAGTGTGCCACCGTCCCCACCATTCTCAAACATCTGCCTATTTACTGTCTAAATGCTTCATGGGCTAATATGGAGCCTGCTGAACCTCGAGTATGAGGATGTACCTGTAAAGCTACTTACTTAAGAAGAAAGATAGAAGGCATCTGGAGGAATCAAGTCCAGACCCACCAGCCTCATCAAGCAAGGTCAGGCAGATCAGATAACAAGGGAATCCTGGGGCACTGTTATTACAGAAGGAAAGTGTTGCTGGTTAGAGCTGCACAGGGCAAGGGCTGGAGAATGAGAGATCTGGGGGTAGAGTGCATCTGAGGGAAGAAAGAGCCTGTGCTAGAGAGTGGAGTGGAGCGTAAAAAGCCTAGGATAGCACTGGGGTGTAGCTCAGTGCGAGGGTACTGCCGAGCGTGAGCAAGGGTTTCCCAACGCTGACAAAATAAAAGGAGGGAAGGAGGGAGGAAGGAAAGGAGTGATTGAGGGAGGGAAAAGCAAAGGGTACCAAGCCTAGGATGCCAAGACAACCAGCATTAGGTCTGGAGTAAAAATCACACTCTGTAGAGCAAGAGGTCCAGGTGGTAGGCTAAGATCCAGCTTTTGCCTTACCAGTTGCTGCCCATGGTACAAGTGAGAGCCATCTGCAGAGTGACCAAGACAGACAATGATCAATTGTGTCCAGACCCTGGATGTTCCTATAGAAAAGCACGCCATGCTGTGCTTGCTCCAGTAAGTGACTAGCTTCTATTTTTATTGAATATTCATGTATAGACTACATCTCTCTTCACTAAGAGGTGGAAGGCAAGGATCTAAATATCACCCCATATGTCTGAAGTACAGAAGGCATCCCCCAGCCTTGAAGGTTGCTTAGAAGGGGTGACACTGGGTGGCCCTTGTGGACCAGATGTTCTGGGAGGCTCCGGGTCAGCATCTCACTGAAAGCTCTCTGGGAGCCAGGGTCTGCTTTACAGCATCCTCTCCTCTGAAAGTGACGCAGAGCCATCATTTCCTGCTCTTGGCAGCAACACAAACCTTTCACTTAGACCTGATGTACTGTGTGAAAACAGAAATATACAGGCCATTCATTCCCAGCCCTGTCAGCCAGAAGAGCAGCATTCTCCCCAGGAACCATACAGAGGGACTGCGCATGCTCAGTACACCAACTAACACCGCTTCCCCAGCCCCGACCATTTCTGACCGATTGTTCCTTCTTGGAACCTGACTTGTTCTTCTCCGTTCCTTGATACAATTGAATCCATCTAGGTTGACACTACACACGGAGATACTGAGTCTACTTATCTACAGAATTCCCCACCTTGTGATCCCAGTAGGAGAGGGACTATCCAAGTCACAGAGAAGATCACAGGCCTCAACTGGACTGTGGGCCTTGGGGCAAGGGGTGGGGCTGGGGCTGCCATCATGCCCTACATACCAAATATTTTTACAGAGTTCTGGAGGGAAGACGTTGCTCAGAAAGTGTTTCAATCCATATTTTTTCCAGATGTCAGGGTGAGCTAACTTCAACATCTGCCACCCAATACATATTTGTAATGCTTTATAGCACTTTCTGTTTACAAGTTTGCTCTTCCCTATTGGATGACCAACCCCTCCTGGACCAAAACCATCTCTTACACTGAGCATATGGTAAGCAAGTCTAAGTTTGCAGAATAAATGGACCGTGCTTACTAACTGATTTATTAAGTGTAGCATGGGTCAAGGTTTCAGGGGATAAACACTCCATGTTCTTTCCTACCTAGAGAATCCTGGGACTCAGGGATAGGACTTGGAGGTTGGTCTCCTCCAGCCCACCCTTGACCTCCTGGCAGAATTGGTGGAGGCTTTGGAGATACTTCATTTGGATTTGAAGACATTGAGATTTGATAAAAAATTGAAAATGATGAAGGTGACAATGGAGGGAGGGGAAATGATTATTAAGTGTCTACTGAATACCAAACACTGCACTGGACACTTTTGTCCTCATGAAATTTATAATATCATTTCTGTTTACCAATGAACAGAGTGACCTGAGAGAATAGCTGCTCCTCAGTGAAGGAGGAGGAAGTGGCAATTAACACTGGTCTCTTCTGGACAGAGCAAGCTCATTCTTTTTCACCAATGGTGCTGGTCACTGAACCACAGATAGAGACCACGGTGGTGAGCAACAAAGAAAGATGGATGGCAATTAGAAGAACCATCTGTACACTGGTGTGTGACATCCTCAGGGGAACTTGAGAGAGAGAATAAAAGAGGGTTTTAATTCCAGGAAAGATATTGGTTAAGGCGTCATAAACCAAAAATAATTAGGATTATCACTCACACTTTTGACTGTGTCCTAAGCCTGCCATGACCCAGAGGAACAAAGGTCTAAATGCACATGAGCACAAACACACACAATTACCAAATACAGGTTTCTTGTTCTTAGAATGTTCTTTCCACCTGAGCACCCAGATCAGAAGAAATTTGTGCTACCATCAGAAAGCAAATAGATTCTTGCCTGGTTCCTTAATCGATCCTGATGTTCAACTAGACCACATATTTTCTCCCACTCATATTCAGAAATCTTCCCAAATATTCTCTAGGGAAACTGCCAAAGACCTTCCCAAACCTCCAAATTTGTGACTGTGGAAATTTTATCAGGGCTGCTGGCTTTTTCCTGAATCACATTTCCAACTAAAGCCACATATTTCCTATTCTTAGACCCCACAAAACGTTCACCACTTTACCACTTAAACCAAAACTATATGCAGACATACCTCACGAAAACACTGAGTTTGCTTTTTCTTGCAATAAGTACAGAACTACAGTTCTGTTGCGACTGAGTTAGAGTCACTAATGCTGCAAACCAGTGACTATGATTCTAATCTAATCAGGACAATTATGAGTCCCTCCATGTCATAGACATTCCAGGCCACCCCCTCCTCCACTAATGATTGAAATAACTGATGGTGAATCTAACCCTGTTCCTAACTCTAACCCTGACCTTCCAAAGATCTATGTCAGAAACCACAAACTAGGGGCACATAGGCTATGGACATTTTTATTCGGTCAATGCCGCATTTGAAAACATTGGCTGGGTTGCTAACACTTGCAAGGTTTCCCATACATAATCTGAATTTCTGGCTTCTCTTGAAAATTTAGAGTATATATCTGCATTGCTAGATCCTGTTAACTGGAGAAATGGAGTGGTCGCTGCCAACTTGAGTCATTCACAGCTCTGAGATCTGAGATCCTGACCATTCCCTATTGTCTTACAGCCAGCCCATTTCTGTCATTTACCTGGCCCTCCACACATTGGCAGGCTTCTCTGATTTTGAACCCTGATTTGTGTTGTTTATACAGTTTTTCTAGGTATGATAAACAGACCTGCATTGCAACTCCAGTCCTGGGATGTTTTTGTTTCTCTTTCCATACTGTTTCTAGATTACCACATTAGTCCCATGGTTTTCAAGTTCATGCTAGAATCTAGAGCTATGCTCCAAACTCCCAAGTCATATATGCAACTACCTACTTGATGTGTTTTTTAATTGTCTCATAGGCATCTCATACCTCACATGTCCAAATAAAACTGCTCATTCCTCTCCACACATTCAGAAAACCTGTACCCACTCCAGTCTTTTACATCTCTTTAAAGGACACTAGCACCCATCTAGTATCCAAGCCAGAAATGTGAGAATCCGTTCCTATCATTCTTTATTTCTTAACCCTCACATATAATCCATCAACTCTCCTTTCATCTCTACCTCCAAGTTGTATCTCAAATCAACCTGCTTCTCTTCAACACCAGACCACCTAGAAGGTCTAAGTCACCATCAAAGCTTACCAGGACTGTTTAAACAGTCTCCTAACAGCCTACTACTCAAGTGCAGTCCACAACCAGCCTTACATGTATCATTAGGAGCTTGTTAGGATCTCGGTCACTACCTCATACCTCCTGAAAAGGAATCTGAATGTTAACAGCAAACCTCAGGAATTCCTAAGTTCACAGCTCTCATTTTCCTCTGGCTGGCTAATCACATTTAATCAATTAAGTAATCCTTAAAAGTGAAAGTTAACACAATTCACTTCAATATTTTTGAGAACGTTCCATTAATTTTTAAAATATTAAAACAATGTTGAAATCCTTTGCAATGGCCAGTGAGGTCCCATGTGGCCCATCTCTTCCTCTCCTACTCTTTCGATCCTATTCCATGGAAAACTCATACACAACATGTATAGACCAAAATGCTCCGTTTATCCCTAAATGAGTTTCTCCCCTACTCTCCCCATTTCTGGAAATAACACCACTACTCACACTGTTGCTCAGACCATTGTTTCTCACACTCGATCACACACAGCAGCAAGTCCTCCAGCTCCACCCTTGATGTCATAACTACAAACATATCTCCCAACTTCTGCTGCTCCCACTCTGGTCCAAACTTCTGTTACCCTTTGCTGAGATTCCCACGGTAAGCTTCTACCTCATCCCACTTCCACTCTACCTTTCTGTAGGATTCTGCTCATGCAACTTTTTGAAGGTCAGTTCCTAATCAGATTGAGTTACTCCTCCACTTAAAATGCTCCAAAGTGTCCCCATCATATACCAACTAAAAGCAAATCTCAGCCGGGCGTGGTGGCGCACGCCTGTAATCCCAGCACTTGGGAGGCTGAGGCAGGAAGTTCATGAGTTCAAAGCCAGCCTCAGCAACTTAGCCAGGCCCTAAGCAACTCAGTGAAACCTTGTCTCTAAATAAAATACAAAATAGGGCTGGGGATGTGGCTCAGTGGCTGAATGCCCCTGAGTTCAATCCCTGGTTCCAAAAAAATAAAAATAAAAAAAAAGCAAATCTCCAGCCTTCTAGTGACTGACCATAAGATCCAGCCTTGCCCTCCCTGCACCTTTGACTCACTCCTGCCACCCTCTCCTCCCACACCAGGCTCTGATCCCTGGGCCTTCTTGCTGTTCCTCACACATGCCAAACTCATTTAACCCAGACTCTCTGCACAAGCTTGTCTGGGTGGTGCTCCTGGTCTTTGTGCCCTTCACTCCTACTTTTAGATGTCCACTTTAAATCATCTCACCTAAGAGGCCTTCCCTTCCACCCTTTTAAAATAGGACTATTCCTTTATCACTATCTTCTTGCCCAGCTTTATCTGTCATCATAATATAAATCGTCCCTGACTTCAGGTAGTTACATTCACAATTTTCGACCTTATAATGGTGTGAAAGCACACATATACAACTGTCTTTTTCATTTTCTGTACAGTATTCAATAAATTACACAAGATACTAAGCATGTTATAAAATAGGCTTTGTGTTAGATTCTTTTGCCCAGCTGGAGGCTAATGCAAATCTTGTTTGTATGTTTAAGGTAGTCTAGGCTCAGCCGTGCTGTTTGGTAGGTTTGGTACATCAAATGCATTTTCAATTTAGGTAGTGCTTTCAGAAGGTGAATCATGAAGGCTCTGACATCATCAGTGGGTTAAATGGCTGAATGGACTAGTGGGAGGTTGTAGAAACTGTAGGCAGGTAGAGCATGGTTGGAGGAAGCAGGTCACTGGAATTATACCCTTGGGCACTACATCTTGTCCCTGGCCTTTTCTCTCTCTCTCTCTCTCTCTCTCTCTTAGCTTCTCAGCTGCCGTGAGCTGAGTAGTTTTTCCCTGACATACCCTTCCATCATAATACTCTGCTTTTCCTCAAGTCCAAAGCAAAGGAGCCAATTGACCCTGAACTGAATGAGCCAAAATATGCTTTTCCTCATTTAATTGTTTTTGTCAGGTATTTTAGCCACAGCAATGAAAAGCTGACTAACATAGTTACTAATACTTGGACAAATTAAATATGAGTCTAAATTTAAAGTATGAGTATTATAATTAAAATTGTTTATTGTTTATCTGAAATTCAAATTTATGTTACCTGGCAGTTCTAACAGAACACTACCTGGAACTTTACACATTTTCATGACATTTCTGTGAAGTGCATGGTTATAGAACTGAATGAGTAATTGAAAGCACAAACTGTTTAAATTGATTGTGTTGAGTGACCAAGAAAGACTTTCACAATCTCTTGTAAAAAATAGTCTATATATTCAGAACAAAGATAATGCCCTAGTTTAAAAGAAAAAAAAATTGAACAGGAGTAACGCTACACATTGAAATAGTGATAAAAGTCTTTCATGTGTATTTCTTCACTTAAGCCTCTAATCAGCTCTTAAGAGGGAGACAGAGCAGGGCTGGTTAGCTTCATTTTACATATGGAGAAACTGAGATTCCAAGTGGCTGAATGATTTGTTCAAGATTGCACAGCTTGGAACTGATAAAGCAGTACTTTGAACCTAAGATTTTCTAACTTCAAGGCCAAATGCTTCCCACCATCTCATATTACCTCCATAAATATGAATTGAACTACGTTCACCAAGCAGAGAACGCTTACTTAAGCTACAGAGGAATCGCATATGTAAACAGAGGTGCAATCCACCCTCTTGGTCCCCACCCTTTCTGGCTATGGACATCAGTCAACTCTTGGTCTTTGTCTATAAGAGCTCTGGGATAAAGAGGGCATCCCTTTAAATATTTTTTGTTATTTGTCTTTTCAATGTAAAAGACAATCATTTTAATGCTCAATCAGTTTCAAACACATATATTTCAAATAGTTGGCTCCACCACGAACCAAGAAACTGAAGACAGAGTCTAAATTTGGGCTTCAAAATCTGTTTCCAAGTATTAATTTTGAGTGGAAACAATTTTGGTTGAATTTGGGGATTATAAATATCCCCCAAGAGTTTTTCGGCTCTTGGCTGCCTGTCTCTAAGCTTCACTCTGGTTTCAACCTAGGGGGTTGTTAGATTAGAAGTAGACAGCTTTGGCATGTGGTTGCTCTGAACGCCTGTAACTGTCTTTAAAACATGATCTAGAAATGTTGATATTATAAATGACCATTTTTCCAAAATAAGGTCTGCAGGAGTTGAAAGCAGAGTCAGATGCCAAAAAGTCTTCGAAGGAGGATTTCCATTCAGTGAGATCTGGTTACCTATTTCATAACAAAGAATAAAGAAATATCTTGGGGCAGCAATTCATACTCTTTTGGATCTAAAACAATGGACTCAGTGGGGACACTGGATTTATAACTCTTTGGAGGCCCTAACTTTACCCACCCGTGCAGGAGCCATGGATAATTTTAGACAGACAGGCAACTGAAAAAAATTCCTGAGATATTAGGGGGCACCAAAAGTCACATACACTGGGGCAGCGTTTCATTTGAAATAAATAACACAACAAGAGAAGCAGAGCCTACAAAACCCTGTGGTAATATTATACCAAGAGGGGGATTCTTTAAGGAGAAATCAAAGTGTATTTTTAAGTCAGTTATGACCTTTAAGCCAGAAGTTCAAATCTGAGCCCAACATCATGAAAATATTATCGTTGAAAACCATGAATGTTGTCCTTTCCAGAAGGGGACACCCAGAGCTTGCAGGGCTTGTATGTGTGCATAAACCCAACCAGAGTGCTTAATGAAATGACTCCTTTTCCGCTGTGTATAGCCCACAGTCTCATGGTCATTGGGTCCTTCTAAGCCATCACTGGGAGAAGTGAGTGAAGTGTGACCTGTAAGTGGAGGTGATGCCTGAAGTTAGCTGCTTTCTTAGGATGGAGCGAGAGAGAGAAGGAGCCCCTGGATTAGGTTCTGGCAAGCAGAGTCTAGAATGGGTGGAGTTTTATCTTTATTTAAAAAAAAAAAAAAGAAAGAAAAAAAGGCAGCAGGAGCAAAGGTTAAAATCCAGGAAGCTGAAGGCATCATGAGGTCTGAATGGAGAGACTGAAACTGGATATATGAGGTGGGGCTGGGCCTAAGGGTCAGATATTGGCAGAAAGAGAGTGCATTTGGTATGAGAACAAGGATATCACAGGGTTGAAGTGTTGATTTCAAGTCAATCTCTGCAAATAGAGCTGAAATAGCTTATTCCTTCAGGTTCTCTGGGAAATAGACTCTGAGAAATGTGCCTGCAGGAAGTATACTGGAGAGTAAGGGAAGCAATGTTGGGCAGAGGAATTGAACTTTAGTGCCATCCCATCAGAGGCCTCCACTGATCCCTCAGGAAGTGCTGGAGCTTCAGAGTGGGATCTCTAGAACTTCCAAGAGGATGCTCCTTCAGTGATATCCCTCCTTGAGGAGAAGGGCTAGGCCTTTGTAACCCCCACTGCTGGCCCATTACAGGATGCAGGCCACCCCAGGAGGGACTGGGACCTTGGGGGCTGCCAATGTGTCCAGCAACTAGAGAAATGATTCCCTCCTTCAATAGGGCTACAACCTGGGACCACACACTGGATCCAATTCTATTGGCCATCAGTGACATGATTTGACTACTTGGTCTGGCTTTGAGGCATGGGGCAATGTGGATATCATTAGCCAAAATGGAAAATTCTACCTAGAAACAGGGTCATCTGTGTACCTGTGGGGTATGCACAGTCTCAAATGCTTTCTACTGGGACCCCTAAACCATCATTTCCTCCAAAGAAAACTACCTAAATTGACTCATTAAATATAATCCAACTAAAAATGGTTATGAATGTTTTATTCCAGTTGAAACAAAATGTCCAAAACAAAACAGAATAACCAGCAATGTAATGAATGAAGATGCTTCTCTTATGTCTTAATTATAGATGTCAATTCTCCGAAGTTACCAATTGAGACCAGGGTCCTAAATGACCTATACATCGAACTTCACACTTATTTATGTACCTATCATTTGTGTGTTCTCATGACAACCAAGGCCTTAACTTAGCAGAATACTTTATTTAAAGCAAATATGTTTTCAATTTTTTTACAACAAAAGTATAGTTCTTTTGAGAATTGCAAATCTTGATCCCCTATGCTCTTGATTGATCTCCCAGGCTTTGTCCTACCTTTTTTTCCTCATGTTTGTTAATAACTAATATGCTATTCTTTTTAGTTACTTATCTGTTTTTCCCTGACACATACAAGGTGTACCAGATTATCATTGCCTTAGCTAGTATTTGTTAAATAAGAAAACAAACTTGCAATTGTCCACGTGTGCTCAGGGTAACTAGATTCTCTCTTCTACATGTCATGTACTTGTTTTCAGCCCAATCTCACTGGCTCTGACAAACATTGTTCATCTCGTTTTCTCTAGCTCTTCTTCATGGCAGAGGGGTCTGGAAGCCCCAGTCCTGAGCCCACATATTATTAAGACAATGTGGCACAGCTCTGAGAAGCCTTAACCATTCATCAAAGTCTCGCTCTCTTGTGGCCATTGTCCTCCCACCCCACCCCACACTCAGCCACATTAAGGTCTGAAAGGGAGGTGTGGTCCCTTCTCAGCCAGCAGCAGAAATGTTGATGCCTTCCATATGTGCTGCCTCCTCAGACTTCCCACTCCACTGTTATGACTACATCTCTACTGTCCCCATATTTGATCATTCAGACCTGTGGGATCTCCTTGCCGAGGCATAGGAAATCTTAGTGGAAGATGCTCCTTGGCTTCCTTCTGAACCGAGGTACAAAAATCTTCCCAGATAACCCTGGACAATATAAGTTCTTCCTTCATTGAATGTCTCCACTTGGGGCAATCCAGTCTGTACTTGAGAAAAAGAAAACTCAACAGTGCTCCAAGCAAACTGGTAAATCATGGAAAGAGAAAACCTATTAGCCACCCAAGCCAGGTTCCAACTCACCAAGCTTCTTTATTTTTAAAGATTCATTCTGAGGAAATGACAAGTTTTTCACTTCTAAACCACCATGGAAAGCCACTGAAATGCTCTAGGTGATAATACATTCTTCGACTTACTGTGGTTTAACTTGCAGTTTTCAGCCTTACAATGGTGTGAAAGCCAGATGCGTTCAGTAAAAACTGTACTTTGAACTTTTAATTTTGATCTTTTCCTAGGCTAACACATGTGACCAGCCATACTCCACAGTATCCTATGTTTCTGAGCTATGATTTCTGTAGCCTTTGTATACAAAAGGCATTTTTTAAGTACTTAAGGATGTTTATGATGGGTTTATCAAGGAAAAAATCTTGTTTAATGAACTATTGTTCATTAAATAATGAATATATTTCCTTCCTTCATTCCATCTCTCCTCCTCCCTTGCCTCCTTCCTCCTTCCTTCCTTCTTTCTGTACCTTTATTTTTAGGAGAAAAAATACTCTTTGCAGTAGCAGTAAATACTGGCTTGTTGAATTGAGGTTAAGAGATTTGTCCATTTGAGGGAGGGAGAGAGAGAAAGAGAGAGAGAGAGAGAGAGAGAGAGAGAGAGAGAGAAAGAGTATGTGTGTTCAGAAGTGAAAAAATGCTCTTTTACTATAGTTTTCTTTTTCTTTTCTTGATTTGGCATGTCTATCTAATCAAAAGAGAAACCTTCCCCCATTTTCCAACCCCCAGCATGGTAGGGAGAATGACATTTTAGGTATAATCTGAAGCAAAGCTGGCTTGTAGGCATGAAAAAACAATTTGAAAATTTGCAATTACACTGGGGTTTACATTCTTACTACAAAAGATAAACATTTGTTTAAGTCAGCCTGCATGCCAGCATGGAGGTATGCATATGGGAAAGTGTCCACAATGCAAACAAGGCCAAGAGGTGTGAAATTCAAGCACATTATCACTCACTGTCAGACGCTAATGATGCTCATCAAGGTAGAAGAGATTGGTTTAAACACAAAAATGATTATCCTTGGCAATATAAGCACAAGCAAAACCTTAGCCAATTATTTGGGCTCTTGTTTTTCCTGACAATGCTCCTCATTAGTTTTTGGCTGTGATGTCCATATAAGAATGGAGACTCATGTGCCCCCTGTGGAGGAGTGTAGCTCAGGCAATATTTCTCTCCACAGCGTACATATTTCCCCACATACAAACACAAACAACACAGGAAGTGATGCATTTTGCAAATATCCTGACCCCCCTCAGAAAAGCCCAAATCCAAACACCCACCAAGAGGTAGAAAGAGGAACGACTCTTTTATAAAGATCTCCTGGAAATCTCTCCTATATAAAATCACATTCATATCAAAAGATCCAGATAAGGAAAAGGGACTTTTATGTTATTAATTAAAGTCTACTCTTTATCACAAAAAGAAAGACAAAGATAAAGAAGGTTAAACTAATTTACTCCTCGTATTTGTCATCTATGGAGTTGTGGGGACAATGAGTAGAGTGAAATTGAATGCACTGTCATCTTTATTGGGATGAAGGTTACATTCATAAGCTCTGCTTGTTTTAATAGTTTTATTGCAGAGTTGTAGACATGTGCTATTGCACGGGGATGGATATGCTTTGAATATTTTTATAATTGTGGATAGTATAAAAGTCATTTTCTGTTAGATTGCACAAATCCATTACATTAGGAGAAGGATACATTATTGTAACAGGATTAATGTGCAACACATAAACATAATCAGTAATATTCTGTTTGATAAATTATCTCATTTTAATCGGAATGTAAAGAGATTTCAGGATAGTTCCTCCTTTGATTTGCATAATTGTATTACAGACAGGCAAATTGCATTATATTCTTCATTAACAATAGATGGCTTGTATAACTATTGTATTTTTGAAGGCACTGCTCTTACATTCGTCCTGCAATTTGTCATTTTCTGACATTGCTGGGGAGCTCAGTTGGGAGAGAAAAGAACCTAAAAAAGATTACTTGATTTTCGCTGAGTCCAGTAATACCTCGGCATCCGATTGCACTGCGGTTATGCTATTGTTTGTTTTAACAAATTGCAACCCAGTGGCAAAGAACTTCTTTTAAAAATCTTCTAATGCGAGGACAATTCAGCCCTTATAGATTTTCATGGTGGAATGTCAGCCCTTCTAACGAACTCCACGTATAAAAACGTGAATTAAAATTAAATTAGAACCATACGATTGATTTTATGTTTTTACTCTGGCAAATGTGCTCTCTGGGGGAACTTTCCTTCTCTCTCTCCAACCCAGACAAAAGCTAACAAGTTGCTGGATGCTCCAGATCCTCTCGGGGACGTGGTGTTCACAGTGACTCAGCCGTGATTATCTCTCCCTTCCTAATGCTGGGCTAATGATGGCTGTCAGCAGCCCTTTAAAAGCTCAGCAGCACTCAGAGGCATTGCAGGGGGTATGAAATCCTTGGCTTTCCAGATCTGAAAGCGACTCCCTTTCTTGGATACTCTGTTGGGCTGGGGACCCTACCCTCCAGGTAAGAGGAGACCTCACTGGGGCATTCACCACCTGAAAGGGGTCCCCTGCTCACCACACCCAACCTGGGGCCCATTGCTCAGCAGGGGCAACGTGCCTGTGCTGAATCATGAATTAATAAATGCATGAATGGAGTCAGGGATCCCATCAAAATTTGCCATACTTCTGGAAGGAAAGAGAAAAGGATTTACATTGAAAGCAATTTGCAAGTCCCACCACTTCCCACCACCCAATCGAAAACAGAAGGCCCTATTGCTACTCCTTTACAATTCCCTTCCCTGAGCTTGGCACTTGAAAGCTTCCAAGACACCTTGATCTTTATTTCATTTGAGTCTCACAACATCCCCATGGCACAGGTAAAACCAAGTACCTTTCATTGAAAAAATAATAGTAGCCTGGGGAGGAGAAGAGGAGGAGGAACAGGAGGAGGGCTATGGTCCTCACTGTTCTCCCACCCCACTGGGAGCTGAGCCCTGCAGCCCCCATCTCTCCCTCACTCCACCTAGTGGGGATCCCTGTCTGCTGACTAGTGCCTCTAGCTCTGGCCTTTATGTGTTGGGGGAGGGGTACATGGGGGAGTTCCTCTCTCACTCCTTCCTCATTCTATCCCTGTGTTTGGCTCTTCTAGAGGGGATCCCTCACCTAACTGGGTCATTTTAATATGTAGGACTTTCTTCCTCCATAACACCAACAACGTGACCGCTCAAAGATGTGTTCAAGAGGCAGGTAGGCACCTGCGGTTTCAGGAGCCCCTGCAGCTTTCCAGCACTGGAACTCTAAGACTAGATGATTCCTGTGTCATTCTCCTCCTCCCCCATGGTAGTTGCCAACTGGAGGCCCTGCGATTTCCTCTAGAAATAAGTTTCTGGTTGTGTCCTTGCCCCTTCCTCTCCATGCTACACATACTGACTATCTGACTTATTTCCAAAGGGCTCCTACTGCCCAAGCAATTGATTCAGCATGTGTTATGATGCTGGAGGGCAGAGCTGAGCCCCTCAGCAAGCCCAGTGTGGTCTACTTGCTTCAACTTCAGTCTTTCAAACTTCCTCAAACCTCATTGTCAAATATTCACAATCACCCCAGAAAATTGACAGTGAATCATTCTGTGAAAATTGCTGATCTGAGCTCTCAGCTGCAGTTCAGGCTGAGTTGTTGCATGGATGCAGGCATGAGTGGGTGTGCATGGGGAACCTGACAGGGTGCTACAGAAGAATGAGGCCAAGGAGAGTTTTCGTATTATAGGCACAACTGGAAGGAGAGGAGAAAGAAATCAGTGAGGTGCTCCTCTGCTGACTAGTCACATGTGGAGAACAGCTAGAGACAGAAGACGCTGTCATGGCACCAGGGTGGGGCAGGGCCCAGAGTGGTCCAGAGGGAGGCATACAGGAGCATCCTTGCATGGACTATGGAGATCTTCATCATTGGGTACTGAAGAAACCAAAGAAGGTTTCTGGTACTTCTAGGGGTTTATAGTTTGGAAACCCCAGGGAATAGCCACATTCTGGGCAAGAGAAAATCAATGTTGCTATGAGGACCCCAGTATCAGTACCTGATTCCATCCTCAGGGAGCATGCAAACACTGAATCCCTGTGAAAATTCCCAGTGGTTGGTTCATGAATACCTGTGGGTGCCTGCAGACTCAGACAATGAGAGGACAAGTGGCAAAGGCCTGCTTTATGCAGATGGGAGTACAGAGCAGAGCTTGGAAATAATAATAATAATAATAATAATAATAATAATAATAATAATGATGTAACATGCTGGAAGGCCAGTGAGAAGGCCCTGGGAAAATCACAATTCCTTCACTGATCACTTGATGGAATTAGAAATTATACCTACTTGATTAGGTAAATTAGGGCTATCTCAGCCAGTTCTTGTCCTCTGAACTAAAGAAGCACTGGGAATCTTTTCTGGAAGAATTTTTTCCCCCCACAGGAAAAAGTAATACCAAAGGAAGGTCACAAGCTCTCCCAACATCCATGGGGAGATCTTTTGACACATTCACTTTCTATTCCCACTACTAACTTTGCATCAAGAGCCGTACTCTCAGATGGCTCTCAGCAAACAGAGGGAGACTCTGTCTCACAAAACCATCAGAGAATGGATGTACAAGATGTCTTCAGGTACTAAACATGTGGGGTAGCTGCATAAATATAGTTTCTTTAATAGGTTGTGCTCTCTGCATTGGCCCCACTTTAAGATGTGCAGAACCAGGTATGGGGAGGTCTGGAGACTTTTCAGCTCATACAGGAAGAACTCAAGCAGGAAGAGAAATCCAGGCAGTCTGGATCTAGAGTCTGTGTCCTGGATTCCGATCTCTACCACCTCCCTCAAATGCTTAGCTCTGGTGTGATTCAGAGGGAGCAGGAGCAGACTGGGTGATTCTGGAAGCAGGGAGAATGAAGGCCCTGAGCAGGAAGCAGGAGGGTCAAGTTAACAGTCCAGTCCCAGCCCCTGGAAGTCCGGTGGGAAGGGAGCATGGCCCTCCTGACACCTTGATTTTGGCCCATGTAAACCATTTTCAGACCTCCAACCTCCGGGAATGTAAGAGAAAAAAATGTGTATTATTAGCCATGAACTTCTTAGTAACTTAGTACAGCAGCAATGGGAAGCTCACGTAGTACTTTTAATTATTACCTCTGCACTGTCAGTTCTGAGCTCTCCTGCAAACACACTGTACTCATTACCAAACTACAACTGGCCTGAGCATCCCAGAAGATGTGTCCTGTCCCTTCCCTTGAACACAAATAAACTTGTGACAGGTTCGGAGTCACCTCTACTCATTTGTACACACAATCTGCCCTTTTCTAGACAATTCTAGAAGAGTCTATTTTTTAGAGCCCATGGCAGGAGCTAATGCATCCCCTCTGGAGCTCCTGTGGGACTTAAGTGCAGGGCCAACAAATAAGGAGCAGGCTGGCTGGCTGGTTAGCACCATCAGCAGGAACACAACCCTCAAGCCATGTGGCCCAGGATCCTGACCATCTGGGATTGTAGCTGGTGGTCATAGCCATTTTTGCATGGACTGCAGACTGAGGTTGACAGTCAATGAAAAGGATTAGTTTGCTACCAGACTCACACTGTGCAAACCCAAGTTGAAGAGGTTGTACGGAACCCTCCGGAAAACCCTACTGCTTCAGTTCTTTCCCCCATTAGTCTCCCACGGTGCTGAAGTGCCAGCATCTTCTCATTCATGCAACTAATAAGTAGTTGGGCGCCTTTTAGGTATTAGACATCTAACTAGGAATTAATGATAATAAAAAATAAAATTGAAGTCTCCTAGAGTCCAGAGTCTAAAATATATATTGTAAGCACAATTTCTAAGCAAAATGCTAACCTATACATTTACATACTTACACACATGCAGTGCCCATGTGTGTACATGCATATTAATGGGTACAAACACATTCTCTCTTCTCTCTCTCTCTCTCTCTCTCACACACACACACACACACACTCAAAATGGACTAAGTACTTTAGAAGATAAAGGTACAAATGTCAATAGAGCACAAAGGAAGGGCATCCTGATTTTGACCCTAGTGCAGGGGACATTTAATTCTGATACTAAAAGGGATAACAGGACTTTCAGGGAACAGAGAAAGGGATGTACATTCATGGGGGGGAACAATAAGTAAAAAGATGGGGGAGATGAGAGGCACAGCATGTTCCCTGAAGGCCGTGTAGCTCTAGGAGGTGGGAATTACAAAGCTTGGCAATGAGGGGCTGGGACCCGGATTACAGTACAACAAGGTTCAATGTCCAGCTTTGCCATTCACTATAGTATAAACTTGAGCACGTTTCTTAAGTTCTCTGTGCCTCAATTTCCCCATCAATTAAGCAAACATAGTAACATTATCTCCTTCAAATCTGTCATGAGGACAATGGAGTTGATACAGATACAGAGCTCAGCCCAGTGTCTAATGAGTAGGTCAATATTAACACTGGCTGTTATCCTCATTAAAGGCCCTCTCCATCGTCATGACAGAATGGCCACGACTGATTCTAGAGCTCTGATCTATAACAGATACTCTGCTAAATACCTTCCAGAGGACAAGTCATTTAATCTTCTTTACAACTCTAGGAGGTAGGTGTTGTTCTTCCTACTTTTGTAGCTAAGAAAATTAAGTTAAGAGAGACCAAAGGACTGGTCCAAGGTCACACAGAATCTACATAGAAAATACTGACTAGAGGTTTCCCTGGTCCAGTGAGTCTTCTCACCTGTGACACTGCACAGGACCTTTCCTCACATGTAGGCACGGGAATTGGGGATGAGGGAGAAGGAGCTTTTTAAAAGGAAAGCAAAGTCTTTAGAATTGTTTTTGTAAAATAACACTCCTATGGGCATTAATGCAAATAAGATATTCAAATTCACTGACAATCAAAGAAACAAGACGATATTTTTAAAATAAAAATACCCAGTGGTTGTTGAAGCTATGGTACAAGAGTCAGTTTCATAAATGGCTTATGGAAAAGCAAATCAATACAACCCTTTGGCAACACAATTTTATGTTATATTCCCAAACCCTTTAAAATACCCAGCTGTTTTAAACCTAAAATGCTTGGCTGATACTTGATCCTTAGAAAACAATCCAAAATTTGAGAGAGTTTTACCTACGAAGTTGTTTATAATAGTAGGAATAGTAAGAATAGTAGTTAATGTTGACACCTCCATATCACAGATGCTTTAAAGTCATCTTAAGTAAAAAAAAAAAAAAAATGAAAAACACTGGTTAATGCAGAAGCGGTACTACCTGAATCATATAAAAATACTTACTGGCGAGTTTCCAGGTGGGTGAATATATTGATGCGCTGCAAGGGTGACAAGTCCCAAGAGGGGAAACTTGATGTGTCCCTGTCCCCGACTCCTATACATCTCTTCTATTTTGCTGTTTCTGAGTTGTACATACATTTGTATATAATTGTATATAAGTTATATGTATCTAATAAGTCAGAAGGAAAAACATATTCACAGGTTTTTTTTTTTAGTAATTGCATTTTCTTCATCCACCTATTTTTTTTTATTTTTCTGAAATTTCATATTGCAAATATTTCACTGTTACCTTTATCACCAGAGTGGGTAACTTTACTTCAAAAGGGAGAACACATGCTTCACAAGTATTTATTTATTTAGGCAAAGAGAATGATTTCCAAAGATCTTAACAAAATCTTCTGCAGAATTTCAGTATGCAAAGCTGGTCAAAGAAAAGCAGTTCTGGATCAGATAGTGATGGGGATCCCAAAAGCTCTGTCCCTCCATCCAGCCATGTTTGAGGAAGGCAGAGTCATTCCAGGACAGAATGTGAAAACCAGTGGTGAAGGCAAGTCTCCAGCTTTGTGGCCAGATTGTGCTTTCTCCAGGAAGGCCTAGGTCTCAGCTTCTGTCTCTGGGAGTTTGTTTAAGGTGAGTCTGATTCTCAGGTATGAGCATCTCCTGGGAGAAAGGACCAGGATACAATCAGAAACTATGGAGCCAAGGATTAGCCCAGGCTATAGGGCTCCCCTCGCAAGCAGCTACCTCTTCAGAGTCTTCAGAATCACTCTGCCAGCCCCACCCACCACTTGACCTTTCCCAGTCAAACACCAGAAAGTCTTTTAATGATCCTAAAATCCCTGTCTGCAACCTAGGGAGCACCAAACTCTTACAGTACAACCTGGATCATGATCTCCAGTTGTGGTGCTGACAAGCTACTGGTCCTACAACCTGCTTTTGGTAACATCCCAAGATGCAGATCAGTGGGACTCTTGAAAAGCCTTAATTTTATCCACATACAGTCATATGTTGTGTAAAGACCATTCTGTAAATGATGGGTCACATATGTGACTGTGGTCCCAGAAGTTTATGTCACATGACATTGTAACCATCTTAGTTCATGGAAGTACACTCTATGATGTTCGCACAAGAACGAAATTGCCATAAATGTGCATTTTTCAAAAGCTGTTCCCTAGTAAGGGATGCATGCATGGCTGCAGCTGATTGGAGACCTCTCTTCCCTTTCTCTTTAATGCCATTCCTTCTTCCCTTCTAATTGTGAGGGAAACGTTTTTACCATGGGGGTGCTGCTTAGTTTGATAGGGACAAAAAAGTAAGAAGGCTGTTTTTATAACCACCACTTACCTCATATTCCGGTAAATGGTTTTTGAAAAAGAATTAGTCAAGATAACAGTCTACCTTCAGCAACAGTTTCTATGGCAAGCTACACATGAGGTGTGCTCAGTCTTGTGAATTTTCTATCAGTTCTGGGAGTTCCACATTTTAACCCAAATAAATACATTTGGCTCAGTATCAAATGAAAAAAAATCATTCTTGAGCTTCTTTCTTCTTTTTCTGCAGGAGCAAATTAACTTTACACACACACATACACAATAGGGCATCAGCTCAATGCAAAATTCCCAATTCCCTACACCTTAGGTGAATTTCATTTCAAAGACCTCAAATAATCAAGCATAAATGGAGGCATTAACTCTGAGGCAAGTAGAAAACTCAAAAGTATTTGACCAATCTGGGGGTTGCAGGTGCCTGGACATGACATGAAGGTGCACGCTGTCCCCTGAGTTCATTCAATCTGCTCTTACCCAGAGGGCTACCCTGAAGCTGATCTCTCTTATCCTGCCAATGGTTCTGGTGGTTCTGTGATATCAATGAGCTCAGGGCAAACTCATCTTCAGGACAAGAAAATAAAACAATCACCTCTTTCTTAGGAAACCCAATTAAGTGAAATTGTTTCCTTACAGCATCGACTATCAGCTATTTACCTATATACTACCCAACCCTCCATCCTGGTCCTTCTTGCTGAATAAGCCACCAGGGATTCCCCATACTTACGCTAAACCTCTTAACCTGAAATTTGAGCCTTTGGTTGACAATAAGTTTTAACAATATAATAATAGCAGCTGGTACATACTGAAGGATCTCTCATGTGCCAGGCAATTTATGAATACTATTGTATGCAATGTCATCCTCATAGACCCTGAGAAATAAGGTTTTATGATTTCTGTTTTATAAGAGGAGCACAAACTGGGCATGGTAGCATGCACCTGCAGCTTGAGCTACTCAGGAAACTGAGGCAGGAAGATCACTGGAACCCCAGAATTCAAGCCAACCTAGGCAAGATAACATGATCCTGTCTAAAAAAGGTGGGAGGGGGGTCAAGGAGAAGAAATTGAGTGTACCAAAATTGATCCCTTGTGACTGGCAGGGGAAGAGCCGGACCCCATGTTACTCTACTTCCAAATCTTGCCCCTTTCCTCCTGGCTATTCGGGCTGAGCTCAGAGGGGCAGTTCAGTAGAGTAGGCAGAAGCGAGAATCAGAATATGCCCTTCTCCTCAGCCCTGAGCAAGAACAATGCAAGTGAAATGTAGCCTTTCCTTTTATCATGCAATGAGCATAATTAGGAAACAATGAGGAATGACAACTAATAATGAACCTCTTTTCCTTCTAATTAACATTTAACGACTGAATTTCTTCCATTATTGCCCAGAACAGCAGTGCACTGTGTTAACAAGACCAGTTCTCAGGCAGTACAGTCTGATGTTGTATATGGCTCAGTCCAACCCTGCCCTTGCATGCCAAGAACGTCCTTGTCCCAGGAGTGGCTGCCATTCTGTCCTCATCACCCATTGGCATTGGGCAAAATTAATGTGGGTGAATAGCTTGGGGTCAGTTTGAGATGAATTTTCCTCTAAGAAATGATTGGTAAATATTATAATCACATGGAATCAGTGGGGGAAAGGGCAGCCTTTGGTGACAGAACAAGCAGGGTTCAAATTCAGACTGAGCCAGTTGCCTGCTGTGTGACCTTGGGCGAGGTCCCAGGCCTCTGTGAGTCAGTTCCTTGTCTGTGAGAAGAAAAGGCCCCCTACCCCAGTCACACTTCCGTAATGACATAAGGCACAAGGCGCCAGACACCCTGCACAGCAAGCGAGGGAATGTTGTGAACATCTGTCATTTGTGGCTGCCCAAAACCTTTTGAACACTCTCTTTGCTTTCTGATTTTCCCTTGCATGTAAAACCCACATGAGAATCCCCCAAACTACATTTCCCAGTTTCTTTTGTCATTGGGAAGCAAATGCGATTAAATTTTACTGATCAGACGCCCCTGCACTAAGCCTTGATTTGGAGCAGAGTCATGGGGGTGGAACGAGTGGGGTGTGGGCCATTCAATTTGCTGGTACAGAGTGGGGCTGTCCAGGGGACAACTGTGGCAGCAACATCCTGATGGTGGCAGGCCAGTTCTGCAGTGGGCGTTGCTAATTTCCCCTGAAAACACTGCCTTGGATCTCTTCTTCAATCATTCCAGTAATCTTGTGCATTTCTTCCACCTGCTGACACTGGACAGATTGGATTGTGTAATCTGCAATTTAGAACCTGGACCCACAGAGGGGATGACATGATCACACTGCATATGCCTGTTCACCATGGGTGGGGGGTGAAGGGAGGGTTGACAAGAAGGCTACTGAGATGCTAAGAGGTGGCGCTGGCATTGCAAGTTGGAAGGACCAGTACAGGGATCTTCAACAGGTATCTATTTCTAGGCAGTCTGCCACCTACATGTCCCTGGAATCCCCTCTTTTCCCTATCCCACTGCCAGCATCTTAGGCTATGGCTCATGGTCTTTCACCAAATCTGAGGTAGTAGCTCTGGATCACACCCTCCCCTGCAGAAAGGGTAAGCTTCTGAGGGTGGCAATGATCTCAGCTTTCCTGTTTAAATGCTTCTTGGAACTTGCTTTGTTTCTGGGTCAAAATTAGAATTTCATATCATGGCCCACAAAAACCTTCACGATCCGTAACCTCCTCCATTCCTCTCTCAAGGTGTATTCCCTTGAATATAGTGCAATGAATCCACACGGCACACCTCACCTCCCCCTATCCACTACCTTGAAGTTGCCCAGCCAGGAGGAACTCTGCCTTCTCATTTCCCACCTTCCTGTCCCTGGTCACCTCCACTGTGCTTCCTCTGGAGGCCTTCACTCTCCACAGGCTAGCTTAGGCCTGCTGTAGCATTCCAATCCTCCTCTTTCATAGAACCCAGGCTCCTCACAAGAATACTCACTTAACATCTATCCACTGGAGATGTGTGCTCCCCAACCACCATGCATGTTGTCCCAGAACCCCAAGTCTGGATGGAGATGTCAACCCATGATGGCTTGTATGATGTGATGCAGGTCACTTTGGTATTAAAGTGGCTCTGTCCACCTATTAAAGGGAAGTAAAAGACCCAACAGTCCTGGAGGGGGCAGGCCATAAGGCAGAAGGAGCACAGGTCCTTGAATTCAGCCTGCTTAATACCTATGTTGAGCTCCTCTTACAGAAACCTAGACTCAATTTATGTTATGCTTAAACACTGAGACCTGGGTAGCCAACTTCAACCCTGAGTCCTGCTCAGTGCTCTCTGCTGCTGTGTCCCCAGCACTGAGCGAACATCCTGGCCCATTGTTAAGGCCTCAGAGCATTTGATGAATGAATGATAGAGAAATTCACAGGCCACGGAAACAGACAGTTCAAATGAGATGCAAGAATGGCAGAGCCCACCCAAGTCACATACCAAGAGGGCTTAGGAGTAGAAATGGGGATGTCCTTTAGTGGCATCCATCTAATACCCTGAGAAGACAGCCCAATCAGTGCATGGAAATACAGGACCAGAAAGGAGACACAGTATCTAATTTTCCAAGCAGCCACCGTTCACACGTTAAAGTCTCATTTCTTTCTCTCAACATGAATCTTACATCCATGCAGAGTTCCTGGCAGGATCCTCCAGAGAGAGGAAAACAGTGCCCATATTTTTCTCTCCATCATAAATACCTGAGTGACTTGATGGCTCAATTGAAAGCACTGAGGTGTGTGGACAATTTCCTCTTTCAATGCCTGTGTGTACATATGCTTATGTGTATATTTATAGTACGCATATGTATGTGTAGAATGAAGCTCAGCCCAGTAAAACTAAACTGATCTCAAATATACAATGTGGTCACATTTCCTGGAAGGGGAAAGAAAACCTTCTCAGGATTATAAAATTTTACAACTGGACAGGACTTTAGAAACTCTTCTATTTAAACTCCTCATTTTTACTGTGGCAAAACTGAGACCAGAATAGCCAAGAGACTTGCTCCTGGCCCAGCAGCTTCTTGGTAGAGAATCAGGGATGGTCTCTAGTCTCTCACTCCAGGGCCCTTTCTACTTTCTCAGAGTTTAGGATATTTTCTGTAGACAAAGGAAGATTAATGAAATATGGCCAGTATTCTCTTCCCACTGGCTGTGGCATTAGACTTTAAAGGTTGGCTTGTGAGTGACCTCAGGACCTAGTTCTACAAGGATCTGTCACTAATGGTCAGCAGGACTTAAAGAAGCCATTCACCTTGACCTTGTGGCCACATCCCAGGCTCCCGTTATTTTCCCTGAGTTCATCCACATTTAGCTTAACTCAACTGGAAACACCCGAGAAAATAATTACCGTTTTTGGATTTTTTTTTTTTTTTGGTACTACACATTGAACCCAGAGGTGCTCAACCAATGAGCCACATCCCCAGCCCTTCTTTAAGTTTTATTAAGAGAGAGGGTCTCACTAAGTTGCTTAGGGCCTCAATAAACTGCTAAGACTGATTTTGAACTTGAGTTCCTCTTATCTCAGACTCCTGAGCCGCTGGAATTACAGGACTGCACCACTGTGCCCATCCAGTTACCATTTCTTGAACACTGAAGCATGTTAAGTGGGTTCCAAAAACTGATAAGCCCTATAAATAAATTACTGCAGGCAGTCCTAACTATAACACTGAAAAGTAGGTATATTCTGCCTAGTTCTCCAGGCGGGAATACTGAGGCTCAGAGAGACTAAGGAACTCATGCAAAGTCACTCAGTCAAGGCAGCAGAGGATTTGAACTCAAACATATCAGAATTCAAAGCTCATATTTCCACCTTGTCATAGCACCACTGCTTCTCCTACAGAAGTCTTGTGAATCAAGCAAGATCTAAAGGTTAGGGACTGGGGATATAGCTCAGTTGGTAGAGTGCTTGCCTCACATGCATAAGGCCCTGGGTCCAATCCCTAAAAAAAAAAAAAAAAAAAAAAAATTGAAGGATAGACCCAACAATCAACTAGGACATGCCAAGACTGGGAAGTGTGCACCTTAGTGAGATGACTTTATTTGGTGCCCCTGACACAGCAGACCCTTGCTTCTGCACTTCCCTTCCCCAGGTGGTACATGAGCTCCAAAAGTTAACCTATTCTTGCCTGCTCTTCATTCCCCAAACCTGGTGAAACTTTACTGTTTATAAATTCACCAGCCCAGGCTGGCCTCAAAGCCTACAGTGTTCCACTATGGAATGCTGTGAGTGGGAATTTTCATATGGAGTTTATATTTGGCAATTTCCCAGCCCTGGAAACCATATGCACATCTGAACAGGCCCTTCCTTCACATCCTTCATGCTACCTGAATATGAAATAGGATTAGACTCATTTTAATTTCCTGCTGCAAAACACATACAACAGTCCTGGAGAGGGGATGGGAAACGGAATATGTGTGTGTGTGCACACACATGTAATGTTCTGTAGACATATATATATATGTGTGTGTATATATATACACATATATATACATATATCATATATATACACATATATACACATATATATATATACATATATATATATATATAATATAGAGATGTATTCCTTCTGTCCAGAAAAAAATAATTTTCTACAATACCTATAGGCTGGAAAAGTATTCTCTCCCCACTGTAACTTTTGGTTTCCAGCAGCAGTGCATGCTTGAGTCAAGTGGGAACTTCGTCTTCTCGAGCACTATCAGAATTTTTGCCCTGAAAGCTTGGTCCCTCGGGCTTATCCATTTCTTTGGGCTCCCCGGATGCTCAGTTCCTTTGGGCAGGGTCAATCCCTTTATCTGACATTCTACAGTTCTTACTGGCCCTTCTCTGGCTTTTCAGATTTTTGATTTTGATGAGTGATGTTTGCATCTTCCAGAACTGGGATTTTGGCAGATTTCCAAATAGCTTTCAAAGGTCACTAGGTTACAGTAATATCATTTGGTCCATAAACTGTTCATAGAACTAGCTCTGCTTCCCAGAATCCTCTCCACCACCCCTACTCCACCCTCTAGTTGACTCTACCTCCTTTTCTTTTCTCCACCTCACTAGAACCAATGACATCCAGCATTGGCTAAAGAATGAGTCTTTTTCTGCACAAGTATGCAGATTTCATGCGTTCAAACACACACACGCACACGCACACGCACACACACACGCACACACACACGCACACACACACACACACACACATACACGTTTTCTTACAAACCCAGACAGATGCAGAAGTGGCTAGTCCACATTCACTTCCGTCTGACTTCAAGTTGCCTTACCTTGTTTTCTTTGTTCAGGTCCAGGGAAGAGATTCTAAAAGTGGCCAAGAAGTTGTTCAGCCACAGTCAAGGCCGTGCGGATTTCACAGTTGTGCATGTCCCTGGTGAGCACGTGTTGGTGTCCTCAGAGGCCTTGGAAAGGATTAATGAAGAATCAGGTAGAAGTATCTGGTGCTGCAGGACCACAAGCTGCTCCAGCCATGCCACAGGTGCATCACAAGTGAGCCCTGGACCCTAATGTGACTTGTCCAGAATGGCACATAAATGGTGCACCCTGTCCCCATGCAGGAGAAAGACCCCAGTGATGGGAGCTCCATGTTCATATCCTGAAAGCACACTTAATGCCTGATGCTCACACAAACAGCCACCTTTTATTGAGCACTAGGTACTTCATGCAAGGCAAAGGCCCAGAACTTTGTGTTTTATTTCTAAGCTTCACACCATCCAAGGTGGGCATCATTCTCCCCTTGTCATCATAGCAGTGAGTGGACAGGCTGAAAGAAGTTTGAAAAAAAGAAGTCCTCCAAGTCTTGAAGATGAGATTCAAATATAGGAGGTTGGGCCCCAAATCCTGTTCTCACCCCCGCACCACACACTCAACATGTTTTCCCAAACAGCCAAGTCAGATGCCATCACTGAGAGCAAACTTCCAATAAAGCATCTTAAAACTAGAGAGAAAAATTTTCTCATGTAGTCAGCCAATATTAGTTGGGTTCCATGGGAATTTAAATAAAGAGAAGTACCTTCCACAGGAAGATCATTATCATTTTAATAATTGAAATATACAAAAAGTTAATGAATGCTACCATGCCATTGATTGTCACACATTCCTAGACTTACAGAACCCTTAGAGGTCATCTCCAAGGCCCTGATTTTAAAGATGAAGAAACTGGGACCCTGAGTGAGAAAATGACCTTCCCAGTTCCACATATTACTAAAGGCAGATTCTAAACAGAGCTCTGATGTCTGATGTTCGGTCCCATCCTCTCTCTACCACGAAGGCAGCCTCATGAAGCAGAGGAAGATGATGATTCAGTTGTACTGAGAGATAGGTGGCCAGACTTCCCTGCATTTAATGTGGACTCAAGTCCACTGGCTGCCTGAAGGAATGAACAATGAGGACAAAGCAGAAAGCAGGTCACTTCTCCTTCTTGACCATCACACAGCCTACTGAAGATGTCATGGAGAAGTCCAGGGGAAGGTATATATTGCTATGTTACAGAAAAAAAATCCAGACAACCCTACTCACATTGTAAATGTCATATCATGTTGGCGCCTAATCAACACTTTGAAGCATTAGCATTGTTTTAATCATTCTCCATTGGAGAACAAATGTTGCATGTATAATTACACTGCTGTATTGTACTGTACAAATAACCATGTAATGACATCGCTGGAATTTCTTGGTTCTTCATGGTAATGCCAAGTATAATTACCATGTAATCTGCCGAGAGCAAACAAGGTTGTAATTATTCTATAATCCAATCTAATTATGGGGCAATGGGATTGTTATTTGTATTTAGGAAGAAAATATACATGCAAAGAGAAGAAAAAGAAAAGCATCCTCTGCAACTGAATGTGTGACAAATCAGGGGGTATGGAGGTCATCCTCAGTGATGCAATGACCTCATCTGCTTTGATGATGAAATACACACTCATTGGACAGTCAAGGTTTGGGGTCTTCTTCAGTTTTGATTCCGGACTTGCTGGGTGGAAGGGTGCAAGGGAAAATCAGAAGAAGTAGAAGAAACAGATGTTGATAGAGTTTCTGGAGGTAAACACCTGTGCAGAGGGATTCAGGGATGGAGAGAGGCCTCATAAATATATGTCTTCCACCAGCCTGTCCTGTGCCTCTGACACATACTTGGGACAACACACACAAACTTCTTTGAATGCGTTTCCTTTCAACTTAACTAACTTAACCAACCACTTATTGTTTCTCCTCCTATGCACCTTTTATAGTGGATGCAAGATTAGATCTGGGCCTAGCAAAGAAGACAGAGAAGAATGGAATGAAGGAAGGTGTGAATGGAATGGAATGAATGGAATGAATGGAATGTGTGTAGGTTGGGGGACTACATTGGTTTCCTAGGGCTGTTGGAACAAACTACTACCAACTGGGTAGCTAACAACAACAGAATTTTATTGTCACATGGTTCTGAAAGCTAGAAGTTTAAAATCAAGGTGCCAGCAAAGCCACCCTCAATCCAAACCCTCCACTGAAGACTGTTCCTTGCCTTTTCCTGCTTCTGGTGGTTTGTGGGTAGTCTCTGGTCTTCCTTGGTGTTTAGTTACATAGCCCCAGTCTCCGCCTCTGGTTTCAGGTAGAATTCTCCTTGTGTCTCTTTTTCTTCACATGGCTTTCTTTTTATGAGGATATTGGTCACACTGAATTAAAGGCCTCCCAAACTTCCGCATGTTCTCATTAGCTAATTATATATGCAGTGATCCTATTTCCAAATAAGGTCATATTCTGAGGTTCTGGGGTTCGAATCTCAACACACTTGTCTGAGGAGTGCTATAGTTTGGATCTTGAATGTCCCCCAAAGACCTGTGTGCTAAAGGTCTTGTTCCTAGCAGTTGGCACTATTGGGAGGTGATGGAATTTTTAAGAGGTGGGACTTAGTGGAAGGAAATGAGATCATTGGGGCCATGCCCTTGAAAAGAATATTGAGAGTCTGATCTCTTCCATTCTTTTTTTCTCTTTTTTCTTTTCACTTCCTGGCTACCATAAAGCTAGTAGCCTCCTCTGCCACGTGCTCCCATCATGATGTACTGTGCCACAATAGGCCCAAAGTAACAGAGCCAAGCAAGCACGGACTGAAACTTCTGAAATGGTTAGCCAAAATAAACCTTCTCTCCTTTTAAATGGATTATCTCAGGAATTTTGTAACAGTAACCAAAAGCTGACTAACACAAAGGGACATAATGCAGCTCAGAACAGGTACCATGTATTAATACACATACTCAGTATACGTTTATTAAGCATGTACTATGTGCATGGTGCATGATAATTGCCTGGCTTTTCTTTTCTTAACTAAAGACCTTTCTGTGTGTACCACATACACTATTTCATTTAAGTCTTTTGTAATTTTACAAGATCTGTGCTTTTTAATCCTCATTTGACATATAAGTAGTTTAAGGCTCATGGCAGTTGACTCAAGGCCCAGCTGGGACATCAGCCCAGGCAATCAGAACCTAAGACCTGCACTCTAAGCTTCATACTAATTTTTTCCAGACTCGACATGGTACTGGAACAGACTGGGAATGAAGCCAGAGGGGGGATGAATAAAGTCCTATGACTGAGGTCAGGGGAAGGCCACCATCACAAGGACACACTGCACTGTGGACGAAGAAGGCTTTAAAACTGGGCATCCAGGGAGAAGTAAAAATTGAAAAGGACGAGAGTGTGGTTAAGTTAGGAAGGAGAGACAGGGACAGGCATCTTCATCATGAGAGAACCTGTCAGGTTCCATCACAGGCTTCCAGGTTCAACCGGAAGTTGACCCAGTTGCTGGGTCACAGCTCTCTGTGGTGTTTCCACCCAGCACCAGTTCAGCAGGGCTCCCTGGGAGGTGGGGCTCACTCCTTCCTTGTCCCTCCACAGGTGTGCAGCACCCAGAGAGAAGGGCCATTCACTCCACTGCCTCCCCTTCCTCACTTCAAGGCCTGCTGTGAGCCATATGGCCCCGCGGCTTCGGAAGCGTGCTTCCTTTCTCAAGGTAGTGAAAGCTTTTGAGGAAGTTACAGTTACACAGTCTTAAAACAGATTGTAAATTCTTTATTTAGGGACTAATCTTGTCAGGCCAGTCGACCCTGGTGTTGACTGCTTTTCTAACCTGACATCAGTTAATCCTTACTGCTCAAAAGTTAATCCCTTGGAGAACAAGATGAAAAGTGGTTTTGTGAGGCAATATTTAAAGGCCTACAAACAATAACACGCCTTTGCCCCTGCTTCTGCAATTTCGTTTTCTGGAAAGGGTTCAAAAACCTGTTTGTGTGAATGATGTGAAGAACTTTTTATGGCTGATCTTGCGAGATGAGACTTTTGATGAATAATGTAGAAGTGTTTACACTTTAAGGCAGAAAGAACATGGCGTAAGTATGTGTGTTTATCAAATATGGCACAAAGGGTGAACTGCAGCGAGTGTGGGAATTTCAAAGGCTGCAGAAATGCTGGAAGAGCTTCTCTAACTGGGAAATGTCAAGAGGAGGGAGTGGAAAGAGGCCTTCAGTGGAGTCCTCAGGTAAGATTGATATTTCCTGCTAGCTGTGGCATTTCTGGGCGCTGGACTCATCTGAATCGCACCACAAGGCTTGGTGGGAAATACACCTCCTCCTCATCACACTCACCACTACCACCATGGTATCAGTAGCTTATTTTACAGAAACTGAGGCTCAGAAAGATCAAGCAACTCTGTTAGCTTTTGTCACTGTGACCAAAATACCTGCCAAGAAAAAATGACAGGAGGATGAGTTTATTTTGGTTCATGATTTCAGAGGTTGAGTCCATAGTTGGTGAAGTCCATTGCTCTGGGCCCAAGACGAGGCAGCATATCATGGCAGAAGGGCATGTGGAGGGAAGCTGTTCCCTTCATGACAGCCAGGAAGCAGAAAGGTGGGGAAATGGGCTACAGGGAAGAAGCACCCTTCCAGGACATGCCCCCCAGTGACCCACCTCCTCCAGCCACACCTCACCTGCCTACACCTACCACCCAGTTAGTCCATTCAAACTAGGATGTGCTGATTAGGTTACAGCTCACATAATCCGATCATTCACCTCTGAATTTTGCTGTATTAACACAGAAACCTTTGGGAGACACCTTATATCCAAACTATAAGAGCGACCTACTGAATGTCACACATTTACTAAGCAGCAAAGTCTGAGGTACAAAACCACAAGTGATTCTTAAGCACAGGATCTTCAATACACCCTAAAAGTCACATATCTATGAAGCAGAGACAAAGGTCATACATCCCATGCTTGGAATGAGTGTCTTCCTTTTTTGTTGCCAAGTGACCTGTTCCTTTTACCTGTCAGAGGTCAGCTCAGATCAGTTTGCTTCCAGTAAGTCTTCCTAGACTAGATAAAACAAAAGAATAGATTTACACAATTAAAATGTTAGCACTCACAGCTATCTTACTGCTCATCTTGTTCACTGGTTTCAAACATATTTTGAGGAATCCTAGAGGTCCTACTAAGTGTTCTTAGAAGCCACTGGGAGAGGTGGTTGTGACTGAGGAAAGAAATGCCCAGCAGGTGGGAATTCAGACCTCACACAGTGCTATCTCACTTTACTGGCAACTTGCTACATATTTGCAATTCACATGTTAGGCTTCTTTCATAAAATTGCATCTGAAAAAGGGCACTATATGTAAGACAAAAATAATAGTAATGAAGACATCTTAAAGTTTGAAATTTGCCATATTGTCCACCATCCTCTTTTGATAGACAGGGAAACAAAGGTAGAGGGATAAATTCCTTGCTCAATGTCATAGGGCTAGATAGCAGAAGAAAAATCTGGGACCCAGATCTCTGAGCTCAAATCCAATCTTCTTTCTGGCTATCCATTTTTCTTTCTGACTCTCAGACCCACCCAGATTTTGACACTTTGAAACATAGATGTACATGTAGATATGCATGACATGAACACACATAAATAGGTCATGGAGTTGTTTCTACTGAACCAGCTCCTGTGAACTGGACTGTACGTTCACTGAGGGCTTGGGCATCATCATTTCTAGAGTCTATGACCCTCATAAGCCATGATGCCCTCACTGTCCTAGAATAAGAATCATCTCTTGTGAATCTTTATATTCCTAATAGCAGAATACCTAGTATATAATACATCCTTAATTAATGTTGAGAGAATGAATAACAACTAGGACCACCAGTTTTTAAGTCTCTGATGAAATACAACTAATGACAATAACCTATTACCTGTGAAGGAATTTATACTGTTCTTGGGTAGTTTTCAGTGTTAGAATGCTTGAATAGCTTGATAATAAGGATAGCTATCAAAGCAATGATCTACTGCCTCATACACAGAAAGCATTTTACTATTACTAAAGTATTTTACCACTATTTACCAGATAGATGCCAAAAAAGACCCCGACTTCATTCCAGTTACATATAAGCTTTACCAGGGAATTTCCCAATTCAGGCTACAAGAATGCTAGTCTTGGCATAAAAGGAGGAAAAGGATAGTATGAGATATAAAAATTACAGGTTCACCATGTCAGTGGTGCACACCAGTAATTCCAGTAATTTGGGAGGCTGAAGCAGGAGAATTTCAAGTTCAAAGCCAGCCTCAGCAACTTAGCAAGGACCTAAGCAATTTAGTGAGATCCTGTCTCATAATAAAAAATAAAAGAGTTGGTGATGTCACTCCGTGGTTAAGCATCTCTGGGTTCAATCCCCAGTACCAAAAAACAACCAACAAATAAACAATTAAAAATAATTACAGGTTGAATTTACATACATAGATACAAACATTCTTTAAATCATAAACAAACCAAATCCAATTCAGTATAAAAATGAAAATACACCATGAAAAAATTAAATTTATCCCTGAAAGGCAAAGTTGGTTTAATATTTTTAAAATATATATTTAATATATAATATAAATATAAACATATAACATATATTATATATAATTTTTTTTTTTTTGCAGTGCTGGGGATTGAACCCAGGACCTTGAGCTCGTGAGGCAAACACTTTACCAACTGAGCTACATCACCAGTCCTTATATATAATATTTAATATTTAAAATATATGTAATAAGCTGGACGCAGTGGCGCACACCTGTAATCCCAGCACTTGGGAAGCTGAGGCAGGAGGATCTCGAGTTCAAAGTCAGCCTCAGCAACTTAGTGAGGCCCTAAGCAATTTAGTGAGACCCTGTCTCTAATAAAATACAAAATAGGACTGGGAATGTGGCTCAGTGGCTGAGTGCCCCTGAGTTCAATCCCTGGTTCCAAAGGAAAAAAAAAAATATATATATGTATATATATATATATATATGTGTATGTGTGTGTGTAATATCATTGACCAATGAGGAAAATTAAAATCATTATCATTCCCTGATGCAGAAAAGCATTAAATACAATTATCATTATGTTAAAACCTTCATAAAGTCAGAATTAAGCATTGTTAAACAGGTAAAAAGCATCTAAAAAAAGCCCTACACTGAACATCATCCTTTATTAACTTCCACTTTGAAATCAGGAACATACTACCACCTTCAAATCTGCTCCAGTATTTTTGCAAAATACTATGAAACACAAAAGATATTAAGATGGTGAATAGATGTGTAAAACTATCTTTATTTGAAGACATGATTGACTATTTTCTATTATATAGAAAATCTTAACAAATTTATGAAAATTGTTGTATTAGCAAGTTAATTTAGTGAGGCTATGACATAGAAAGTTGATACACACCTAAAAATTATATTTCTATATAGTAAAAATAAACACTTGAAAAATAAAAATTTTTAAATAATAGCATTTATAACAGTACAAAATATACTTAGAAATAAAATTAACAAAAAACATGCAAAACCACTAAAAGCTTATAAAACATTGGGGTGAGAGAAATAAAAGGAGAACGTGCTTATGCTCATAGACAGGAAACTTCAACATCATTAATGTATCATTTCTCTTTGAATTCAATATATAATTCACAATCCAAATCAAAACACCAGCAAGATTTTTTTTTAGAAGTTGATATAGTAGTTGTAAAGATTATATTGAAATACAAAGGAGCTAGAAAAGATACCAATACTCCTTTTTTTTTTTTTTTTTTGTACTGGGGATTGAATCCAGTGGTGTTTTACCACTGAGCTACATTCTAAGACTTTTTGTTTTTTATTTTGAAACAGGTTTTTGGTTAGTGGCTGGGAGGTCTCATTAATTTGCTATGTCTGGCCTCCATCTTCAATCTTTCTTTCTCAGCCTCCTAAGTCACTGGGATTACAGGCAAGCACCACCATATCCAGCAAACATTACTGCTTTTTTAAAAAATGGGTAAAATATTTCAACAGATGCTTCCTAAAGAACACATACAAATGTCTTAGTGAGTACGTAAAATATGACCAACATCAGTAGTCATCAGCAAAATGAAAATTAAAAACCATAATTAGATACATTTCACAATCACTGAATGACTAAAAATAAAAAGGCAAATGAAAGGAAGAACTCATTTCTAGTGACAGAAAGCAAATTAGCAATTGCTTCGGGCTAAAGGTGAGGGGCTCAACTGTAAAGATGCATTTAGCAACCTGTGGGGATGTGAAATGCTCTAAACCTTGATCACAGTGACTACATGGGTGTACCACTTGTGAAAACTCATCAAATTGTCCACTGAAGGGATGCATTTTATTGTGTGGAAACTACATTAAATTTGGTTAAAAAAGTACCAAAATGGATTCCACTGTCTTGTATAACTATAAAAAAGCCAATAAAATTAAAAAAAAAACTAATCATCCTAAGTGCTGATGAGAATATAGACTAACTAAAACACTCATACACTGCTGGTGGAAATATAAGTAGCACAACAGCTCTGGAAAACTATTTGGTTTGTTTGTTTTAAAGTTAAACACAAACTTACTCTGAGCCAGCAATCCTCTCAGATATTGTACCACAACGATTAAAAGTGGATGACCTCAAAAATGCTTGTCTTACATTGAAAACAACCCAAATCTTTGTCCACAGATGGATGAATAAGCAAATAGCCATACAATCATTGGAATACTACACAGCGTTAAAAATGTACAAATATACAGAATCAATATTTAATCTCTCAGACACAATGTCAAGTGAGAGAAACCAAATGTATAATTCAATTTATGTGAGATTTTAGAACTGGCAAAAGATTTGTGGTAATTGAAACCAACTCTTGGGCAACAGCAAAAGATACTAGATTGAAATGAATGGGGAACTTTCTGTAGTGATAGAAAGTGTCTTGACTGGACACTTTGCCAAAGATATCCACTTCAAGCATGTACATTTTACCATATATGAATTATAAAAATATATTTGAAAGCAGAAAAAATATTGTCATGATTTATAAATGTTATAGAAGAACCTATAAGCAAATAATTAGAAATAATAGAAAATACTTTCAAGTTGACAGGATGTTAGATTAGTTTTTTAAAGTTGATTTCATTTCTCTATACCAGCAACACATAATTGGAAAATAAAGTTTTTTTTTTTAAAAAAAGACCTTTTACAATAGCAATGACACTTTTAAAACAACTGAGAATTATCTTAACCAAAGATGAAAGACCTATACACAGAAAATTCTCAGAATTTACAGTAAAAGGAAATTTAAAAAGACTTAAACTAATAGTAATTCCATGTTTCTGTATAGGGAGACCTAGCAGTATAAAAAAAACAATTCTCCAATTGATCAATAATTCAATGTAATTCCAACAAAAATCCCTTCACGGATTTTCATGCAACACGAAAAAATGATTCTAAAATAGAAGTGCAACAGGACAAGAAAAGCTAATAAGAATAGGAATAGGGAAGTACTATCCACAATACCAAGGTTTCATAATGTCAAAGAAAGCAAGACAATTTGGTATTGTCAGAGGATAGACTAAATGATCAATGGGACAGAAAAGAAAGCCTGTAAAAAATGCATGCACTTGTATAAGTTGGATTCCTGACGGAGCAGCTGACCAGCCCAGGAAGGAATGGAGGGACCATTCGACAAATAGAACTGGGAAACATGGTCATTCATATTGCAGGATGAGGGCAATTAATCCCTACCCTACACCACACACACACAAAAATTGACTTCCAGTGATTTAAGATCTTAAATGTCAAAAGCCTAATGAGAAAATTTTAAATAAGTGAATATCTCACTGAACTAAGGGGTACAATAAGGATTTCTTAGGCAAGACACAAAAATTCTAAACTTTAAAATGAAATACAGATAAATTTGACCACATTCAAAGAAAATATTTCAATTCATCAAAAGATACTTTTGAATAACCAAAAGACAAGCCACCAACAGAGAGAAGATATTTGCAGCATATTTAACGAAAAAGGGATTACTTCCCAGAATAATTATAAAATATTATAATTATAATAACATTATAATTTTTAATTCCAATTGTAAATATTAAGAAAAGTCCAATCCAGTAGAAAAATGGGCAAAGTGCAAACATTTTCAAGGAAAAAATATAGGTGGGCAATCAACATATGAAAAGTGAGCCAACCTCATTTGAAATCAGGAATATAAATCAAGACCACAACCAGCAAAACTTAACGCTGAAATGACAATAGGTTGAATAGGATCCGATGCTCTGCAGATGGGAGTGGGAACTAGCTTTGTCTTGTACCATTGAACATTCCCATACCTAGAAATTCCTCTCCTGAACATGTAAAAAAAGTCTGGTGGTATATATGCACAATGGAATATTACTCAGCTATAAAGAAGAATGAAATTATGGCATCCGTAATGGATGGGATTGGAGGCTATCATGCTAAGTGAAATAAGCCAATCCCCAAAATCCAAAAGCTGAATATCTCTGTTGATATGTGAATGCTAACTCACAATAGGCAGAAGTGGCAGGAGGGGAATGGAGATTCACCAGATTGGGATGGGGGGAAAGGGGGGAAGGGAAGGGAGATGGGAATGGGAAAAACAGTAGAATGAATTGGACTTAACCTTCCTATGTTCATATATGAATACATGACCAATGTAACTCCACATCATTTACAACCACAAGAATGGGAAGTTATACTCCATGTATGTATTATATGTCAAAATACATTTTACTATCATGTATAAAAGAACAAATTTTAAAAATGAAAAAAAGTATGCACAGATGCACAAAAAGACATATTCAGTAGTGTTCATAACATCACCTGCTCAGAAAAACTCACCACTGAAACAATCCAAATAATGGATAAGTAAATTGTATATTCACACAAGTTCATATGACATAGCAAGGGAAATAAATGCAATATAGCTACATGTGAGAACATAGATGAATATGTGTACCTATGTTGAGTGATAAAAGCTAGTCTGAAAATGATTTCTTCTTATAAACTGAAAAGCAAGTAAAATCAAGCACACATACATATGTGAGATAGATAGATAATAGACATAGAAGTTTGCATACATATGCATCTACCCAGACGTGTGTGTGTTCTTGTAAAAATACATAAAATAAAGCAAGATAATGCTACACAAATTATTCAGAATAATGATTACCTTGATTGCAGAACTCAGAAAGTTGGCAGAGGGAATGTAGGTTATGTTTCAGCTCTTGAGTTGGAAGATGGTGATAGGTGCTCTAAGGTTCCTCAGAGATGTCCATACCCAAAAAGAAGGAGGCAAAGAGTCAGTGTCAAGGTGGTGTGATGTATGAAAGACTGGACTGGCCGTCACTGACTTTGAATGGAAGAGGCCATAATTCAAGGAACATAGGCAACCTCCAAAAACTAGGAAAGCCAGAGCTGACCCTTGTCAGACAGGGTCAGTTTCCATAGTCATTGTCAGTTTTCTTTGAGTAACAGAGGTTTAAAAATCTTAGTAGTTTTTAGCAGCAAACATTTGCATTTCTCCCTCATGGGTTCTGAAAACTAGCTGGATAGGCTTGCATAGCTGCTGGTCAGGTGCAAATGTGCTTCACAAGTGTTCATTCTGGAACAATGCTCTGCTCCTGGAAATCCACACGGACAACTCAAGGCCAGGCAAAGCAGACACATGTCTGCTTGCTTCTCTGGCATGATACCTGGCCAAGTCGCTTGGCCAACACTAGAACAGGGAAATGTACTCTGCCCATTTTAGCACCAGGAACTGCCAAGCCACATGGGTATTATTTGGTGACACAAAGCATGAAAAATTGGGGGCAATAACACAATCTTCAATACTGTCCATAGGGCTCTGAGAGAGAGGGTCCAGTCTGCCCCCAAGAAATGGAGATGCCCAGCAGTGTCTTCTTACCACCATTAGCCTAGTGGCAACTACTGGAAATGTTAGGACAGATGGTACCTAGGAAAAGAATTCTCTTTACAGTGTGCCTCCAAACCCCAAATCCATTCAAACTTTCAAAAAAATCTTTGGGAGATATATGAGTTCTCTGTTGGGTATAACACTTCCCTAAAAGTGCTCACTGTCTGCACCATCCTTTACTGAAGGCAAGCATCAGTCTGAGCAAAAAATCCTTCAAGGCTCAATTTCCCCCAATTCACAGCAAAGGTATCCCTGGGGATTAGCACAGGCTGAATTATATCCCTCTCCAGAATTGGTGTGTTGAAGCCCTAACCCAGTGTATCAAAACAAAACTGTATTTATAGGTAGGACCTTTAAAGTGCTGCTTAATAAAAATGAGACTATTAGGATGGACCCTGATCTGAGGGGACTGGTGTTCCTATACGAAGAGGAAATGTGGACAAGGACACCAGGATGTGTCTGTATAGAGGAAAGAGCATGTAAGGACACAGTGAGAAGGTAGTGTCCAGAAGCCTAGAGGAGAGGACTCAGAAAAAACTTAACAGGTTGCCAGCCTCCAAAACCGTGGAGGAATGATTCCTGCTGTGCAAGCCCTTTGGCCAATGGTACTTGTTACAGCAGCTGTGGCACACTAATACAGGGTCATTGTGAGTTTGCAGAGAGGGTCTCCTACCCGCTCTCTCTTCACCCACTAGAGGGAATCCTGTTCACATGAATACATTAGCAGCTACATTGTGGTCAGGGTTAAGGATACAGGATGTGGCCTCTGAATCCCCTGGCTTTTGGCTCTCCCTTGCCTTTGTCTTCCCATTTGGTTCCCAAAATATCTTCTAGTCCCAAATGTCTCACCCCACTTAACCCCACCCCCAAGGCATACAATATTCAGGTGTTTGGGGCTGGGTTAGCTCTCTGGATGGATTCATCAAAGCATGTTTCCAACATCAGCCCCACCTCAGATGCCACCTTGCTCAGTCCATCACCTGTGGGGCTGTGAACCCACCATTCTGCTTAAATCACTGTTATCTGTCAACACTGAAGCTGCCCCTGGAAAAGGACTGGAGGTTGCAGGAGAGAGTTAGGTAGGCCAAAAAGGAAACCAGACAGACTCTCCACTGTTTCCCTAATAGGTAAGTGTCCCCAGTCTTGCCAAGACCAGATTCATGGCAAATCTTTGTTCCCATCTACATTCAGAGGGGACAAGATGCAGAGCAACAATCATGGCCTTTCCTTGCTCCTAGAGAATGAGGACCTTTCCCATAGCAGCATACCCTGCTCCCTGTGGCCATTGGGTTTTACCGAATTAGGGGGTTCTGAGGGTTCTGACACCCCTGCTCTCTGAACTAAATGACAATTTTAGCACAAAGAGGGGAGAAGACAGCGAGGAGAGAGAGGGAAGCCATGGGTTGCCTCTGTATTCTCTTGATCTGAATTGCTTTTCAGGCCCTCATGCTGAGATTACTCTTTTGTTTTTTGAGCCTTTGGGTTTGAATGGAGCTCTCTCTGGCATTCCACAAGGGACTGGAGAGGGAAGAATGAAACAAACGTCAATGGCAGGGTTGATAATCCTACAATCATTGACTTGAAGAGCAGGCCTACCAATGGGAACAGGGCTGCCTAATCTGCTGTGTCAATGCATATTATTAGCAGCCCTTAATTGATGGATTATTGACAGAGAAAGCAGGGGTGCATGCTGAGAGTCTGCAGTGTGGGGAGCTATTTGAGGAAACCTAATCTGCAGATGATAGACAGGGTATAATGTAATGGATCTTCCAAAGCTTTTATCTGGTGTTGAGTCAGGGCCAAGAGAAACAGCCCCTCAAAATGACTCCAAAACACCATCTTCCTCCTGCCTAAGTGGTCCAGTCTTTCCACGGCTGAGCATCTCTTCTCAGACCCCTTCTCAGGCCACCAGCCCTTATTGTCTGAAGACTTAACAGTGGCTTTCAGCTCTTTGTCTCTTAAATTCTACCATAACACTGGTAGAAAAATTTAATTTTTCTACCATTGGAAATATAATCACTGGTATTATAATTGCTACTTGTTAATCTGCTGAGGCCCAGGAACTGGGCCTTTGTTTATCTCTGTCTTTGGGGTGCTCTTTCATTATTTGGATGCACAGGTCTTTCTCCCCACTCCTAAACTATAAGTGGGCCAAAATCTGATATTTTGGTACTCCTCAGATTATACTTTAGCAGGAATCTGGGTCCACAAAAGTGGTTATTTCCCATGAGGTACTACAAGGTTCAGCAAATCTGACTCTCTACTAGTTCAATGGATCTTCCTACAGAGATGGATACAAACATAAAGAAACTTGAAAGCTGGTCCCTGTTCCTCTTGAGACCTAAGGTGATGAAGGGCTGGAGCCAAAGAAGACAGTTAAGGGTTAGAGTTCTTCCCCACTGCAGGCAGAGCTGACAGTGGGACAGGGGAGACAGTGTTTTCATCAGAACCATGGTTCTCAGGGAGAGGGGTCCTTTCACAGCAGCAGAACAACCATCAGAGGGTCTCTGCAGCTACAACCAGCCAAATGAGCCTTGTTCCCCTCTCTGATCCCTGAGTCTTTTTTCTTAAAGAGTCAACAGGTCCTGATTCTGTATGGGACAGAGTGGTGGGACAGGCAACCTAAGTGCATCAAGAATGGTCATATTTTGAGAAGGTCTCTGTCCCTCTGTCTCAAAGAATATGCCCTTCTTTCAACCCTTATGCTTCCCACACAGCTAGACCAGAGTTAGAAACCAGACCCTCCTGGTTTGCTGGGAATGAATTGAAGGAATGGAGTTCAAGTGCTCCTCAAGTACATCAAGGAGGTTGGACATTCAGGAATTGAGGCATTCCAGTAACTGAAACACATCAGCCCTTTCAAAATACATACCTAAAATTCATTTTCATTTAGAGAACATGGGCCCCTGATATTAGTCTACTGCATTGCCTGACTCTGTTAGCCATTTTGCAGCTAAGGACTACCAACTTTAACTACTCTGAGGTGGCCAAAGAGGATCTTGTTAGAAAGTGATACTCACTTGAAAAATTCAAGGACAAGGATTACTGCAGCTCTATACAACTGGGGCCATGCTTACCCACATGGAGGTCTTTGCTGAGGTATGTACCTCCTTTTTGATTAAGAGTGAAGGACCAACAGACCAGTCCTTGTTCTCATGACAACCTAGGGACAGCTGCACTAAGTTTCCACTTCAGGGAAAAGTCATTCTGACAGACTGGGACTGAAAATTGGCTGTTGTACAATTTAGGGTAACACCCTCACTAGATTCCAATTTCCCCCACAATATGATGATATTTAGATTACATTTGGGGTTGTCAATAGGACAGTGCACAGTTTAGTGGTGTGTCAATCAGCTTTCTGTTACGATAACAAATACCAGAGCCAACCAACTTACAAAAAGAGAAGAAACCGTTTATTTGGGTTCAGAAGTCTCAGCCCACGATTGACTGACTTCTTTCCTTTTGGGCCTAGAGTGACACAGCACATCATGTGATGGCAAAGCCACTGGCCAGGAAGCAAGAGAGACGGAAGGAGCAGCTGGGATCTTACAATGTCTTTCAGGGCCATACTCCCGGAGCTGAAAGATTTCCCATTTGGTCCATTCTCTTAAAGGTTCCATCACCTCCCAATAACACCAAGCTGAGGACGAAGCCTTCACAGGGAGGCCTTTGGGGGACAGTTAAGATACAAACTATAGCAAAAAATTTAAAAATTTGTTAAATTTTTTATAAATAGTAAGGGGTTTTCTCGAGGTGACTACATGGAACTCTAGCAAATGTATTTAGGGAAAGAGAAGAACAATGGAGACTCCATAAAGGCAGATATTATTTCTGATTTTCTCTGGTCTGGATGTCTCAGAAGACTGGAAGTTGAAAGAAAGGCACATTCTTATTTAGGGATTAAGACATTCCCAAAAGCAGACATCACGTGGCCAGACTATGGCACTTGGGATCAAAGGTTCAGATTCTGAGATAAACCACTATGTCTACCTGAAAAAAAAACAAATAGAAGTTTGGGGTTGAGGCATAGTCACTGTGGGACTGAAGCAGACACCTAAGGCATTTGGGATATCTGCTATTAATAAAGGAGCCTGAGAGAATTGGGGACCAAGTGATAGAGAGGCTGCATTCAGTTACCTGGGAAAAGATGGACTAGATGAGATGTGACTCTCCCAAAGCAGTTAGTTGATCTAACCAAGCTACCAAGACCAGGACCATGGAAATAGCTCTGATCTAAGAGTCAGGATTTTTTATTCTGGCCCATTCTAGAATCAATTAGCTCCTTGGCATTAAGCATATCACTTCACTTTTCAAGTGCAAAATTAAGGGGAAAATTAGGTGACCTCAATAATCCTTTCAACTTCTATCATTTATGCCAAAGTCAATCAAATAATGTTAACGTCCACAAGGTGGGAATGAAGAAAACACTATAGCATTCACCTGGCACCCATTCTTTGCAAAGCCCTGTGTTGTGGTTATCATTATAATGCCTTCTATAATTCTGAAAAAAACTAAGAGGCTGACACCATTCTCCCCATTTAGCAGATGAGATAACCAGGTCTTAAATAAGTCAAGCTGTTTGTCCAACACTGCAGAACTGTAGGGTGGTCAGACCAATATACAGATTCCATACTTCCCCAAATCTCCCATTCCTCCTTGCTCTGTCACGAACCACATAAAGGACACGAGTGTCACTTCTTTGCAGTCATACCATGTCATCCCTCAGTAGGAAGCACTGTGCTAGACAACATTGCTTGCATGCCAAGCACTGAGCAAGACACACAAGGGATGCCAGCACAGATCATCTGTGCTCCTGCCCTGCAGCTTGGATGACAGGCTGGTGGTAAGTGACATCTACTGAAAGTGGCTGCTGGGATAACAGTAAGTGGTCACCCTAACATTTCCCACATCCCACTTTTCCTTCCTTAAAGGGACCATTTTCAGTCAGAGGAGTCTGGAGTCTTTGCCTTGTACCATTAAAATATTTGCAGCACCACCATAACCCTTGCTTTTCATCATTTTCTTTCATCCCTGTAAATTCAATTCTGGCTGGGGGTTGGGTTTCGGGTAGAATTAAAACCTTTCCATGTCTGCCTGTTGAAGTCCAATGCAAAAATAATTAAATCTCCAACCATTTATCTTCCATCTCCAATTCCAATCCATTGTTCTGAGAAGGATTTGAGTGGTGCGCTTCCCCCGCTGTGTAATTTCAAATTGAGTTCACACTTAGCTAACTTTTTACTGTTAGGAATGTTTCTGTGGCATGCATTTCAGCCTCCTCACAAGCACAGTTCTAATTTGGGGCTCAGAGAGAGAGAAAGAGAGAAAGAGAGAGGGAGCTGGTATTGCAGGAATGTGAGCCCAGTTGCTGGTTTAATGGCTGCATGGTAGCTGAGCAATTGCAGATGTAAGTGTTTCAGTACAGGGCTGAGACACCAAGCTCCAAGCCCTGGCACTTCAAAGTGGGTGAAAGTTAGCAAAATTGTGACTTCGGATTTCTTCTTTTGATGCTCCTTTTTGGTGTCAAAGCCACTACTTTATACACAATATGGTAGCTCTAATGAATCCATTCAATCTAATCTTCATAATCATGGCATCTCTAAGGTAGAAAATTAATTGGATGAAGTTAAATATTCCCTTTTCATGTCAACAAAATTGGTTTTTCCAGGGATTAAAGGATTAACGTGGTGTTAAGTCCCTAAAGAGGTTAAAATACTTTATTATTCATTACAAAACACAAAGATGGGTCTGTTATTTTTCTTCTTATGTCACTGCCGCTCATCTCATTAAAGAGGAACACCAAGGAGAACTGTTAACGACAATTTCAGAAGCTCTTGGTGCTCTTCAAAAATGCATGTCTTCTCTGCTTACTAACTCTTTCTGGGTAAAAGAGCCTGACACAAGTTGAAGTAAAGCCTTTCACAATCTATTCTCAGAACCATCTGACCAGCTGGCAAGAATGAGCTTCCAGTGAAGTCATTGAAGCTGTAAAATGTGGCATTTCATGTTGGTGTTCTCATAGTTTTTGACCAAAGGAGCACAATTTTTCAGTCATCAACTGAAAAGACAATTCCCGTTTGGGCTGAAGGACAGAGAAGACTGGCTCTGCCATGTAACCACAGCAGCAGTTGCTTTTCAGATTAGGGCATACACAGATTTAAAAAAAAAAAAAAAATGCATGATTTCAGTTCTTTCCATCATAGTTTGTAAAATACTCAGCTGGAAAAATTAACTCAATGCCAACCTTTCACACCTGGGGAATCCAAAGGGCAGATCTATGATGTGACTCAACAGGAAGTGACAGGGTGGGGCTGGATCCATTGTCTCCTGACCCTGAGGCCTCCTTTCCCCTATTGATATATATAGGATATATAGTTTGGAATAAATACAGTATATGGCATATACTGCATATTATTATACATTACTATATAACTAATGTATTATTATTAATATATTTTAATTTTAATATTGAGTGTAAGAGGGAATACAATAGTCCTCCCTTATCTGCAGCTTAGCTTTCCAGTTTCAGTTACCCTCAGTGTAAAAATATTAAATGGAAAATTCCAGATATAGACAATTCATAAGTTTTAAATAACTTTCATTGCAGTATATTATTATAGTTGTTCTATTGTAATATTAGTTATTATTGCTAATCTTGTACTGTACCTAATTGTAAATTAAACTTGATCATTGCTGTTTATGCGTAGGAAAAAACATGGAATATGTAGGGTTCCGGTTTCAGGCTCCCCTGGTTTTGGAACGTATCCCCATGGAGAAGGGAAGGACTGCTGTATCTGGTATAATAAAAGTAAAAGGAGATTTGAATGGAACTGAGGCATCTGGGACTACTCCTCTGACTGGGAACCAGCACTACAGGGAGCTGAGACGCATCCATGGGACACAAGAGTGGAAGGAAGGAGGTTGGGGCTGACATATGCAGGCAGTAGCAAGCTACCTGGAGAAAAGACAGGTGTCTGATGACTCATTTGGCTGTGCCTAACACAGGGGTCACAAACTGTGTGACAGTGAAAGTCTATGGAGTGTGAAGGGAAGGACAAGGGGGCCAGACATTAGCCAGTGGGGTCTGTGGAGGAAGCAAGGTAGGCAACACTGGCTTCCTCTGCATGCACCTCCTAGCATTGTGGGCCACTGATAACTCTGGACACCAAAGCAGGTTCACATCACAGGCCATATTTTGAAATCAATAATCATTATATTAATAATCTCATCAACTTGCATTCCTTTTTTACTTTCTCAGTGTGCTGTGGCCTTTCTTTTTTCCTCATCTCAATCCATCCTGCTTTATAAAGATGAGGGACTTGAGAGCAGAAGGGTCCTGGACTTGTCTAAAACCACATATGCAGTTGGAGAAGCACTGTTCAGCCCTGGTACTCCAGGTGCCTTGTGTCTTCTTGCATCATTTCAGATGACATCCAGCCTTTCTTTAGAGCCTTTCAATAATCCTGGAATCCAGGCCCAACTCTTTTCTCTCTCTCTCTCTCTCTCTCTCTCTCTCTCTCTCTCTCTCTCTCTCTCTCTTTCTCTTTCATTTTTTATCCTCCATGCTCCTTTTCCTCCCAACTGCCCTCTTTGAAACCCTCCCATGAGCCTCTACATTCTTCATCCAACAGGTGCTGTTGAATCCTCTTGGATTGATGGGGTGAATAGCTTTGTGCTAGGAAAACTTGCTTCTACCATGCACAATCCCAGGGGGCTTTCAGAGCTGACCTCAAGTCCCCATGGGATTGCCCTGAGCATGGGATGAATTCTGGGTGACCGTCCCACACTGGATGTGAGGGAGCTGCTGAACAGAATGAGGCAGATGCCAACCTGGTAACTGTCCATGCCCTGGGCCCACTCTACAGAGAGCCAGCTGATGGCGGTGGGAAAATGTGCCATCCCTGGACACTGGAACTTGGGGAACCATCCTCCAAGGAACTCCCGAGTCATTCTAGGGCTGGGGAGAGGCAATCATCCACATTTTAAGCTAAGGGGCCTTCTTGATGCTGTCTCAACTCCTTGTTTTGAAAAAGGATGAAAGCCAGATCGCCCTGGGTACAGCTCTCCTATCCCTGGAGCAGAACAAGTTCCAAATTGATGACAATGTATTTTAGGGATGGAGAAACCTTTCTGGCATGGAGATTAAAGTCCCTTGAGCTCAAGTCTCTCTGGAGAGCATGAAATTTGAAAAATAGGCAGATAGATAGCCCATTCATTATGCCTTCCTCTGAGTTCTCTGGGATCTCTCTCTGTTCTGAGTCTTACCATCAGACTTTAAGGTAGCTGGACATTATTATCTTAGTTTACCACAGAAAAGCCTGTGCTGGAACAAGATTTAATGTTATGCCCTTAGCCTTTATACAGAGTCTATAGGAGAAACATTTGAGGAGCATTTCTCTGGCCCTGTGAAGCACAGTGAAAGATTGTCTATTATGGTACCTGTTGTCCTCCCATAGCCCTGACACAATAAATCCTCTATCCACACAATGCCAGGGGAAGTCTATCTCTTCCAACTTGTATTACTTCTAGCTTCAGATATTACAGACTGGATAATTCAGTGTGCATTCTTTTTATTTTTGCCTTAGTTTCTAATACACTCAACACCAAATGTAACGCTCAGCTACAATAACCAATTATTGCAATCATCAATAATGATAGACGCCATCATTGCCAGTATCTGCTTCTGCTTTCTTTTTATCTGCTTTTATATTTTAATTGCCATTTTATATAAGGCTAATTTTGTAGACTTCTCCCCATTTCATTAAAGAAATAATGGATAGGTGTTCATAGAGACAGAAGAATGATAGGTCAGTAGGTAAGCAGAACAAGCTAGCTTTGGGTGAATGGATGGAGGGATGAGAGGGTAGAGAGACTGACCTAAGTTTCAACATTTCATTCATGCAATTAGCCCCAAATGGAATCAAGAGTACACAGTCAGCCCTGTTATTGGCTCAAGATTTCCAGTCAATCCAATTTAACCAAAATATATTAAATTTCTGTATCCAAGACATAAATATCTCCAGGATACAGTTCTTATGTTATTCATATCTACATCCAGCACAATGTTGCCATATGATAGGTTCTCACAAAATGTTTGAGGCAAACTGAATTTAATTGTACTAGAAATTCACTTACCAGGTGCAAGTCACCAAACTCAGAGCCCACTTGGGAGGTGTAACTCACAGACCTGAATAGATAGAAATGGCCACATAATCAATATATCCTTCCTGGACCATTCAGGCTCATCTCCTAGACCCTGCTCATTCCTGCCTGCAGACCATTCTCAGGCCATCTCCCCATCCACAATGTCCACCCTCTCATTCATTTAACCAATCCTTCCAGCCTGTAAGACTTAAATCAAGTCTCACCCCCATAAAACTTGTTTCCATTTCCAGTCAGCCCACATTGATTTCCCCTTCCCTCATCATCTGCTGCACACAAATTTCCTCTGGTTTCTCCGGCTTACTTGTGACTCACCACCCAAATATCCCATAGGCACCTCAATTTCAGCCTGTCCAAAGTGGACCCCTTCTCACTACCCTGTAATTTGAGTCATAGCTTGTTCAGGTCCTACAGTGACACTGTCTGAGGTCAGATCCTTGCTGCACTGCTGTACTGACATCAGTCATTAGCCAGGGTTCAATCAAAGGAGCAGAACTACTTGGAGGTATAGATAGAGAGATGGATGGCAGAGATGTATGCAAGTATGTGATACACATAAATCATAGATAGAGATATATAGATGTAGATAAAAATGTAGAGATACCAATACTTAAAGGAAAATTTTTTCATTGATTTGACCTTACATGATTGTGGGAGCTGCCTCTGTAAGACATGTCTTGTGCCTGATGCTAGAGCTTGAAGCCTTCAGGAGAGGTGACTGGGTAGGGAAGATGACAGCAAGAACCAGTTGGATCCACAAATACAAACCAGAACCCATGAGGATGGGCTAACACCTATGTCAGTTCCTACTACCCCTGACCCTAGTGATGTGGTGTTATGCAGAGCTGGGGTCTTTGTTACAGATCTACTGGCCTGGGAATCAGAAAAACTTAAGGAGGACTGAGGGGAAGGTGAGGTAGGTCTAATCACAGCCTCACACCAAAGAACTGAGTCAACAGAGCAGCATCTACAAATGTGAGCTACAAAATGGCTGCCGCTTCCCCTTCACCCTCTAAATTGCCCCCGCTTCCCCTTCACCCTCTAAATTGCCCAAGAAATCTCTTTGGTGGTTCACCTTAGCCAGAAACATACAAGAAAGGGGATTTGGAAAAATTTCCTTAGCTTAGTCATGTTGGCACATTTCAAAGCCACCGTAACTCTGCATAACTTTTGTATCGTGGACAAATGGCTTAGTTTTGCAAAGCTCAGTTTTCCCATTAGTAAAATGACAACAACATAGCAAAGCATTCTTATGAAAATGAAATATAATCATACCTGTGAGTTCTTAATTCTCAATAAATGTTAGCTATTATGATTAATCTGACCTTGCCTCTTATTCTCCTAGCTCAGTAGGTGGTCTTAAAATCCACCCCTTCATCTGAGCTGGCCACCTTGGAAGCAGCCTTGAACTCCACTCTTACAATTTGGTTATGATGTTTCCCCAGAGACCTCATGTGTGAGACAATACAGTAAGGTCCAGAGGGGAGATGATTGGATTATGAGAACTGTAACCTAATCAATGGATTTAATCCATTTCATGGATTAATAATTTGAAAGGACTACTATACTAGCTAGTAACTATAAGCAGGATGGGTGTCGTTGGAGGAAGTAGGTCACAGGGAGAATGCCCTTTGAGGATTATGATCTATCCCTGTTGCCTCACTTTTTCTCTCTACTTCCTTGTTGTCTGGAACTAAGCAGCTTTCCTCTGCCATGACTTTCCACCATAATATTCTGCCTTACCTCACACCCAGAGCAATGGAGTCAGTTGACCATGGACTGAGACCTCTGAAACATGAGCCCAAAGTGAACTTTTCCTGCTCTAAGGTGTCTTGTCAGGTATTTCCATCACAGAGTTGAACAGCTGACTAACACATCCACCCTCCCCTCTGCTTCTTACATCCCATCAATTACAAGGTCCTACCAATAATCTTCCTACTTAGACCCCAAGTCAGTCTCCCTCCTTGTGTTATGGGGCACAACTTAATAACAGACCATTCATCACTGAGAAGTCCAAATTTGAGAGTCTTCATTAAGCTGGCCAGAGGACTGTCTCACACAATGCCCCCAAAATGGCTATTGGGAGAATAGCCCTGACCATAGGGTTGCAGGGGTTCTTATGCCAAAAATCATATCATTCAAAAGTGTCTGTTGCTATGATTCAAAATTACAAACTTACATCATGAAATCATTAGCAGAGGGGGATGTGGGTCAAATGATCCTTACCTAGGTATCCTTAAACTAAAGATCCTTACCTAGGTACAAACTAATGGTTGCTAACAAAGGAATCAAAAGAGAACAATTTTTCATCATATAAGAATTGCCATTTTGCATTGTTAAACATGTCCTGCTAAGTGACTGATGATAGGTACAGAGGTAGGGCATTCCCATGGGAGAAGCTCATTTCTTACATAACATGAAGTCTCAGAGCAAAATGGAGTCTGTTTAGTCATTGCCCATATAGACTGGCCTGTAACATTTCTATGGAGCCAAATGTGTCAGCCCATCACACTTCCATCCCTTCTACCCTGCACTGATTTAGAGCTTGCCTTATCCCTTACAGCCTATCACAAAAGCTTAACTCCAGTCTTGTTCCTCCCACTATATGTGACCCTACAGGAGATTACAATGGTCATTCACCCCTTCCTCCCACCAAAAAAGAGGCAAATTTAGCATGTCACTCCTCCATTTACAACTGACTCCTCTGCTGCTTTCAAGGTCATTTTCCCTAGGGATTCTCCATGACCTACAGCCTGTTTCCTATCCAGTTGCAATGCACAGAACTGTCATGATCCTTGGTTCATGTGACAATCTCAGTATTGTTCCATGTGTGGCCTGTACAAGAACTAACACTGACAATGCTTACCTGTTCCTTGCTGATGCATCTTCCTGCCTCTCCCAACCACAGGTGACCACCCCTGGAGCCACTTAGAAAATATTGCATGGTCTTTGACCAAAAGGGCTAGATCTAGAACTTTCACTCCAAGGGTATGCTAAGCCTTTCTGCCATCCTACCTCCCACCTCCTGATTTTTGAGGAACAGCTTACCAGAAGGAGAGTTTAGGTTGCAATAGAAACACACATACCCAGAATTACCACCTCACACTACCCAGGAAGAGGTTCTCCTTCTTCTATACTCTAATCCAGTTAACTCCACTCAATAAGAAATGTAGATAGTGTCATCACTGGTCAGGTAACTCATTACTTCTCCATGGAGCAGGATAAGAGACCAAGACTATTACTCTAGTGCTGGGATTTTTCAGCATAGGGAATAGACTCCAAAGGGCTCTACTGGTGGACTTCGAATAGCTAAATCCTCTGACATTTCACACAAGTTTATGTGTGAATGTGCCTCCTTGGAGAAAAAATTCAAAGCTTTCACTAGATTCTCTATTCTTGATTAGATTATGTACCTGGATATATTTTAGAACACCTTAGATAAAATCATGAGGGACTGGAAAGGCAACTGCCTCCTGACATTTGCCTAGGATTGAGGGGTAGAAGATGAAAATCTAGGGTGCCCAGCACTGCCTCTCAATTCTGCATAAGACTATGCAAGTACTGTGACAGTCAGTGTCTCTGGTGTCCACACAGTCCCTCTGTTCCCTCCTGTTAGCATGCACAACTCTGCAAAAGAATTGTGGACTAGTTCATAGCTTCCATTATCCCCTCAGCTGGTCACCACCTGCAGGAAACCACCCACTCCACTGTATACAGTAGTCCTGAGAAGCTATAGTTTCACTTCCAACCTAACAAAAGACAAGACCCCTGTCCAGAATGTGACCTCAGGCATGCCCTCCTCTTCATTCCTAATTACTCATGGCCCTTCATGTGGTCCTTCTGGCTTCTAGAACAGATAACTCTTCATCACACATCACTATTTGAACCAGTGTTCCTCTGGGGGTAAAGGTATATAATGTCTCTGTCCCTTGTTCCAAGGTGCTTATCACACCAGAAGTCTTGAGGACACATGTGTTGACTGATCTTGTGGCCCTCTGGTTATGTGCTCATGCTGTTAACCAGACACGGACACACTAGTGAATGTGCACAACATACCTCATGAGTCGCCCACCACCATGTTCTTCCTGGAAGCATCCCATATAACCAGGCGGAATCAGACAGCCCTTCTCTCCCCACGCAGGCCCCTTGCTTTCCTCATTCACAAAGAAATCACACTATCAGTGAAGAGAGGAGAGCTAACAGGGCAAGCAAGAAGGTGTGTTTGTAAAAAGGAGGTAAAAGAAGAGAAGGAGTCAGAATAACAGTACTAGTGACTGGGAGAGACAGTCCTTGTCAGGTTGTTTTGTGTTACTATACAGTACCTGGTGCTGGGAAATGCAAATCACACAAAAAGTGGTTTTTTGGATTCACAAACTCACAATTCTGGTGACTAGAAAGTCAAAGGAGTATGGCTCAGGTCTCCAGCAAGGACCCCTTGACTCCATGACAACATGGTAAAGAAGCTAAAGGGGAAATGAGAATGTACAAAAGAGACCAAACACACGTGGGCAGCCTCACTTTATAACAACCTGCTTTTATAATAACTAGCCCTGTCCCATGAGATTCAACCCACTTCTAAGATGCAGGCATTAATACCTTCTGAAGACAGCACCCAGTTCTCTCTCTTAAGTCCCTGTAACCACAATACCGTTACACTGGGGAATCAAGCCTCAATATGAGTTCTGGCAGGGGCAACCCACTTTCAAACCATTAGCAGTTTTAGGAGGAGCAAAGTGGAAGGTTTTCCTTACATTGATCAGTGGCCCGAGGGGCACCCCTAACCTTGCTTGTAGGACCCTGAACACTCAGTGTTCTGGGTACAGTGCTCAGTGCTATGAATCATTGTCAACCCAGTATTCCAGCAAGGTGCGGTGTGTACCTGAAAAAATTCCTTCCTGAGTTAACATGTGTTCCAGTGATGCCTCATGAATCTCTGTTAAATGCCCTGTTTTCACAAGAAGATAACACAAAAGGATATCACAAATATTTCTCCAGAAAGCAAATGTGTAGATTTTTTCTGATATGGCTGATCAGGTTGAAGATACAGTGACTTGTGAGCATATTCAGACCACATGTCCTTCCCATCTGCCCACCATCATATCTGTAGAGCTCAGCAGTGCCTCTGTGAGTCATGCCAGGATGGAACCAAGGCTGGACAGAACTGCAGCAAGAGCTCCATCTGGTTCTAGTGCAGACTGGCTGCAGAAGCCAAATGGTTTGGACAAGGCATTTCCCACTGTCTCTAGGTGCCTATAAAAAACAGGAAGGGGTTCAAAAAGATCAGCAGCTGTCAAAGTCCCAAAACAATTTTTTTCCCAAAGAAAACAATTCCAAGGAGGATAAATAAATAAAGCAAATAATAGTCAAGCTCTTCTGGTTGACAGGGATCATGAGCTATGCAAGAGGGCCAAAAATTCCACTCCATTCAGCCAGATAAGGCAGCTTCAAGGGACACCCAGGACTCCCCAGAACAGAGTTTGATGACATTGGGCGGGACAATCCCTAACAATCCCTTCCTCTTGATAATCTAAAGTCAGATTGTAAAGCCCTTATCTGTGATAAAGTCTTGTGGTCACTAATCTTTCTTTCCACCTGTCAAAACCTCTCCCCTGAGTTAAATTCTTTGTTTAAATCTGCCAAATCCTGCCGATTTTAATAGTGGGATGAGCTTGCTAAAATCAGTAGCTTTTTGCTCTAACAAGTATTAAAACAAAATTTCATATTCCCTACTGATTTTGAAAACACAAAAACCTACAAGAGCCAGGCTGATTCAAAACAAAAAGAAGTAAGCAATGAAAACAACAGAGGAGAGGGCCTCATCCTTCTGAGCACAGCCCAAGACAGGAGGTCAGGCGGAGTTCTGATCCCCCTGTGTTCAACCAGCTCCCAACATGATTGCAGGACATACCAAGGTGTGCAAGTCACAACCATTTAACAAGAATCTGGTTTTAATGTCACCTCCTTCAGGGAGCCTTTCTGACCTCCCTCTGACTCCCCTCACCCTAATCCTCCTCTGTTTTCAAAAACACCATTTGTTTACTTCTATTTCAGAAGGTAGCACACTGCACTGTAATTATTGATCCACCTGTCTGCTTCCTCCCTCCAGGAAAACTGGAAATTCCTGGAGGAGGAAAATGTGCCATTCATCTCACATCCTCAAAGTCTTAGTCTCTGCTTTTAAACGTGGTAAAGTTCTTTCACTCAGAATTTGAAATACCCACAGAGGTTTAGAGCTGGGAGATAGCTCAGTGCTAGAGTGCTTGCCTATCATGGGCAAGGCCCTCGGTTCGATCCCCAGCACTACAAACAAATGAATAAAACACCAAAAACAAAGTAAGACTACAGAGGCTCAAATAACTGGACAAAATCAAAGGTAAGCCCACCTTACAAATACAATGTAAGTTAAAAATAGTATGTGAATCATTTCCTAAAAAATGAAAGTAATAACATTTATGGCGGTACATAAAATTGAAGCAAATTTGCCCAAAGTGACACATGTAGTAAATAATAGAGTCTGAATTTGAACTCAGGTCTCTGTCCTAAAGCTGGAGCTCTCAATGACTACTCCTCTCCATGCTAAGGTCAATCGGTGCCACAAGAGGTTTGAGAGCAGAAAGAAAATAGGGAATAGCAAAATACAGAAAGGAAGAACTGGAGCTACATGTGGAAAGATGATTTAAACAGAGGAAGTAGAGGGTCTGAGAATTTGATCTTGCCAGAAGAGAGGTCTGGCCTTGTCCCCAGTTACTGGAAGGTAATGTCAATACTCTTGGAATTTCCCAGTGAAAAAGTGAGTTTCTTGCTCATGGCTGGCCCCTCAGACCACGCCTGCTAATGAGGTGCCTATGGTGGGCTTCTCAGGCCTCCTGATGAAATCCTGACCTCTGCAGGAGGGAGGCTGACAGTTGAGTTCAACCACATGGGCCAATAATTAATCATTCCTACATAATGAAGTTCCAATAAGAGCTCTGAACACACTGAGGCTCATGTGAGCTTTTCCAGGCTGTCAGTACTCGAAGCATACTGCCTCATGGGTGCAAGAGGATAATGTGCCCTAAAGGCATAGGAGCTTTGTGTTTGGATCCATCCTAGTCTTTGCCCTGTTCATCTCTTCCTTTACCTGGATCTAATTTGTACTTCTTGCCTGCAATGAACTGCAACCAAGAGTAAAACAGGTATCAGTGAGTTTTGTTAAGTCTTTTGAGTAAATTACAACCGAGGGTGATTATGGGAATCCCAGAACTTGCCACTGATATCCAGTGAATGGTCTTCTGTGGATCTTCCTTCTAAATTTATAAGTTGAATCTTTGCATTTGGAGTCAGTAATCTTGGGCAGACTCAAGTTCTGGTAGACAGTGCCATTAACCTTCCAGGTAGGAGGTATAAGGAAAACCATCCGAGCCCTTTCCCAGGTCTTCCAGAGAGAAGGGAACCACCTTACCTACCCAGGTTTAGGTCAGCTGAGTCTGAGAAAATTCTCCATTCTTACAGTTGGTGCAAATAATATTAATGAGAATATTCATTGAGATCCTAAATAACTGGCATTCACGTTTCCCTTCAAAGTACAGTTGCCATATTAGTAAAATAACACTTTTTGCTCATTTAATCCTTTTTACTTTGGAGAATGCTCCCATCTGTGACCTCATTTTGCCCTCACTTCACATCTAGGAAAGGAGACACAGAATCTTTATCCTGATTGATCAGGTTGGAGGCATAATGTGACTTGCTCAAGTAAAGTGACGGCTAGTACTGGACTCAGAACTCTTAGCCCAGGGTTCCTTGAAGACTCCAACCAACCAAGAAGAAAGTCGTAAATTCCTCACTTTGTTTCTCCATCTGTGTTCTTAAAGCCATCCCTGCCTCTTAGAAATGCTGCAAAGGAATTGACCATTGATAGAGTAAGACCAAAATGAGACAATGTCCAACCACCCCCATATTTACAATATTATCTTGTATGCTTTAAAACTCAAGGAGCTCCTTCCTTCTCTGTAGTGGATACTGTCAGTGCTCTTCTCAGATCCTCTAACCCTTTTTCTGTGCATCCCTTCTCTGAGTTTCAGTGCACTTTTTCTAACAGTGTGTGTATGGTTCTTTAGCAGAGGATTATGCTGTCTGGATGGTGATAGAGCCACATTGTCTGAACATCCAAAGAACTGGAATTGTCCCCCAGGCAGGGCAGCCCTCAGCCAATGCAAATAAAGAAATTCCAACACACTAGCTTTTGCTAAAATATAAGACACTCCAGAGTTCCCCTGTAGGATAAGGCTGCAGCTACCCTTTGCAGAATTTTTCCTGAAATCTTGCCTTTCCTGAGTTTCTTCCACTTCCCTGTCCTGCTCCCCAAACTCCCTTTCTCATTTCTCTTGGGAGCAATTCCTTAAAAAACTGTTACTCACAAATCTCAAGGTCTGATTCTTACAAACCTCACCCAAGACACATCATAACTTCCATCTGATGCATAGAAAGAGGAAGAATCATAGTCTACTGAAATCCAGAGAGCACCCAAGTGTTGCTCCAGGGATTGGGTTTTGCCCAACACTGAAGGGTCAGAGAGAAAGAGACTTGGAGTCTGGTAGATCTGGGCTTATGCAACTCCCAGTGGAAAACTTGAGAAAAGGGTCCCTAATGGGCTTCCCTTGGCAGAAACTCCATAGACATGTTGCTGTATTCTCGTTTCTCAGGATAGAATGGACGCTATGAAACCTTGAGGAAGGGAGAGCTCATAAGGAAATCTCCTTATGGAATCCTGCTCTACCTGTGTCTCTCCCTTTATGATCCATCTGTGTATCCTTACAACTCATTATGATTAAACTTCATCAAGTATACAACTATATGCTGAGTCCTGTGTGTCCTTCTAATGAATCTCCAAACATGAGCATGGACTTGTCAAGTGCACACATAGTAACAAAGCATTTTAAAATAAGAAGGATTTACATAAAAATCTGGATTACCAATTTCTCTTGAAAAAGCCAGAGTGGCAACCCCATGTCTTTACCTGGAGTTGAATGTTGTCTCTAAACAGCTCCATCCATACTGCCTCATTTGTCTCTGCTCTCTGCCTGGTTCTTGCAAGCATTTGAGTTTTAGATTCCTGAGCAGGAGGAGGGGAATCTTACTAGGGACATCAGCAAAGCAGGTTTCTGAGACTTTGTTTATTAGCAGGGATTGAACCACCATCCATGAAAGGTTCCTTGAGGCCCACTGAGTCCAACAGATTCAGAACATGTTTGCAAAGAATGTAGAGTTTATCAGGCCTCATGCTAATATTAACAATCATAATAACAACTATTTACTAGCAGTTATCAAAAATACAAGTAACAATAGATTTTGGCAAGGATGTGGGAGTAAAGGTACACTCATACATTGCTGGTGGGACTGCAAATTGGTGCAACCACTCTGGAAAGAAGTATGGAGATTCCTCAGAAAACTTGGAATGGAACCACCATTTGACCCAGGCATCCCACTCCTGGGCTTATAGCCAAGGGACTTAAGGCCAGTATACTACAGTGGCACAGCCACATCAATGTTTATAGCAGCTCAGTTCACAGTAGCTAAGCCATGGAACCACCCTTGATGCCCTTCAACAGATGAATGGATAAAGAAAATGTTGTATATATACACACACATATATATATATATACACATATAACTCATCCAGAAAGAAGAATGACATTATGGCATTTGCTGGTAAATGGATGGAACTGGAGACTATCATGCTGTGTGAAATAAATCAATACCAAAAAACCAAAGGCCTAATGTTCTCTCTGATATGTGGATGCTAACACACAGTAAAGGGGAGAGGGAAGAATAGAAGTTCATTGGATTAGACAAAGAGGAATGAAGGGAAGTGGGAGAAGGGATGGGAATGGGAAAGAGTAGAATGAATTGGACATAACTTTCCTATGCTCATATAAAATGCACAACCAGTGAAACTTCACATCATGTACAACCACAAGAATAGGATCATAATTAGAATAAATCATACTCCACATATCTATAACATGTCAAAGTAACCCTACAGTCATGTACATCTAAAAAGAACAAAGAAAAAAAGAAAAAAAATTATCATTTACTTACTTTTGCTAAGCTTTGCCAACATCATCCTACTCCTGAGAACATGCACATAATGGACCTTAGAATTGCCATTTCCCACACCATTCATTATCTGATTGTTGAGTGTCTGTACCAGGTACAGGCAAGTTCTGAGGCAGTGGGAATGCAGAGACAAATAAGACCCTGCTTGCATGGACTTACAGCTTTATCAGCAAAGATGGGCACCAAATTAATAAACAAATTAATATTATATATGTCAGGCAACTGTGAGTGCTGTGAAGTCAAGCCAAGCCAGCAGAGGGGCCAGAGAAGGAGGGTCCTGAGGATATGTGTCCATGACAGATCCCTCTAAGGAGATAATATTTGAGTAAAGACCTGAATGAATGATAGTGGAAATCAGGCAAAAGTCTAGAGGAATAGTTTCTCTGGTCTGGAAAGAACATGTAAAAAGATCCTGGGGCAGAAGTGAGCTTGGCTGGGCAAGAACTCAAATAAGTCAATAATAGCTGTGTCACAAGATTCTTGTTATGCATGATGACGACTTTTGTATGGTGCTCTGGATGAGAAGGAAAATACTGGAGGGTTTTGAGCAGGCTATGGAAGCAGAGGTGAAATAGAGGCTCAGCAACAGCACATTACATTGCCCAAAAGTAGCAGAGTCAAAATTCAATCCCTTGTCTATCTGACTACAAAGATTTAAAGGTGTAACATGGGAACATGTCTCACAGATTTTCCCTTTTCATAAAAGATTGCCCAACCAAATCCTTCCCTTTACTGGGGACCCACTCTCATCACATCACAGTGCATAGAAACTTCCTAGCCAGAGAAGGGAACATCTGTCATACTCAGCTTTGTGGACAGACAGAATCAAGTGCAGATGGATGTTCCTTAATGATCATTAAAAGTCAGGAGCGTAGATGCGTGTGCCATATGAACCCATTCATGACAATGTGTGTGAATGCAGTGTTGTCCTTTTCATCACTCAGAAGACACTGATATGCTAGCTATTTAAAATAACCTAAAAGGAAGCCATAGTTAAGAGGGAAAAAAATCATCTTGTAATACAAATAGTATTGTCTTACTTCTTCCCCCACAATTATAGTTTCTGTACCTTGGGTTTTTCTTAAAGCAGTGGATGCCTGAAATATTACTGTTGAGATCATTGAAATATATCACCATTATTAAGATACATAGCATTAGATATGGCATAATAAGGTTTACATATGATTAAATCCCTCCTCACCCTGGAGAAGTGTCTACAACACAGAACGGAACTGGCCCATCACATCTTGAGAGTTTACAAAAACCTCTTTAGAATTTCAATTCTCTCCTCACTGTCATATTAAAACACTCCCCCAGGGACACTGGGACACTGGATTATTTTAGTCCTATATCTGAATTTTATTTGGCCAAACAGAACCAGCCTTGAATTCCCCAGAGGACTCCCACAGGAAGCAAATGTAGGTGTGTTCTGAGCATGCTGATGATCAAAGAGAGAAACCAACTTTTGTGCCAGTAACTCTCTTGATTATTCAGGGATGGATGATCCAATTTGTGGATTAGCTGGGCCTCTTGGCCTTTCCTGATTTCACTGATCATTAGCCCATGGCCCCCTCGGGCCAGGAAGATAAAAGGAGCCAGGCAGAGCGGTCCAGTGGCTTCTTGGCTGATGTGGTGAAAGGGGCAGGGCTGGAGGCAGTGGTTTGCAATGGGGAAAATGAGGTTTGGGGATTATCCGGATTTCAATGAGCTGGTTTCTCCATAGCTTCTGAGCCCCCCACCTGAGCCCCTAACACTGAGCGACGGACAGTTTAACTTGGATGGAGTGGGCCATAGAATCAGCCCAGTGGGTTTTGAATGTGATATTTCGAGAGCCTGGACCCAAGGTGTGAAGCTGCCCTTTACAGGGTGGGAGAGCTCAGTGAGTCATGCTCCTGCCCCTTCCAGGGCGAGAGCTCCAGGACAGGCGTGGGGAAGGGGCTGTTGGCTCTAACACACCCCTGCACCTGGGACCAGCCAGTGCTTTAAACCCTAGAAGGGGGAGCATCCATTCACTTGCACAGCACTTTGCAGAATAACAAAAGCAGCAAAGAAGGAAGAGAAGAGAAAGGAAAAGTGAAGGTAGAAGGATGGGGAAGGGTTGGGAATGACAACAGGGGGGTGGGGGGGATAGGCGACCTTCTGTCCAAGTCAAAGGGGGTTTTGAATTCAAGCAGCAGTCCTAGAATAATCCTTCTCAACGACCAAATCAGACTGAGGAATGAGCACTGTGGAGATAATAAACCTCATCCCTTCATGAAGCCAAACCACAAGGAAAGAGGCCAGAGATACTTCAGCAAAGGCAGAGAGGCTGGTCTTCACAGATGAGAGCTGTCATTCATCCACTGGGTCCTTGGGCAAGTTCATCTTGAAGCCCCCATTTCCCCAAAGGAGATTCAGGATAATAAGATTGCAGATTTCTTTAGACTGCTGAGCAAAAGAACTAAGATTCCCAGCCCCAAACAGGACCCATGGAAGGCACTGGAGGGATGGACAGAGTCTAGAAGGGGGCAGGTGGACTTAACCCCAAGCATGTCACTGTCACTCCATCTCGGGTGCAAGGTCCATCACTGCCTGCTGTCTCAGACCTACTCAGCACGAACACATCTCCAGAACTCCCCTCTACTCGTTTCCACCTGAAGTCTAGCAGCAAGGAATCTGGGATTTTGAAACCAGGTCCTGGATGACATTGGCTTCTCCCACGGTGTTCGAAGGTCATACATCTTTTCTTAACCTGTGCTGCTTTTCTTTAAATGTGATCAAAAGTCCCTCTTCTACCCACAAGGAGTTGAACAGTGTGAACTGAAAAATGAAAAGTGTCATAAATGAGGAATAAAGGGGAGGAGGGAGATCGATTTTTTCTTTTTAGTTACTCAAAAGGAGCTTCTAATTTTCAAAGTTTCTACCAAATATTTATATTCAGGTTCTCTGTGTCTAGTCATGAGCCTAACAAAAGGATTCCACAATAACATACGTATGGGAGGGAGAGGGACCTCCTTTTTGTCCTCAGATGAGAAGACATAGGCAGTCCTCACTGACCCTCACACACCCAGCATCTCCACCCAGCTTGGGTCAGTGCTGATGGCCAGAGTGAGGAGGTAAAGTGAGGGATTTCAAGAGCTGCAGCCCTCAAATCCCTTCACACTCTTAAAACTGTACGTATATTTATATTTATCACATCATAATTTAAACCTATTTCATAAACACAAGAACACCCAGGTGCAGGGTTTAGCAATCATCAGAGGGATTTCATCTTCATAGGTCACAGAACCTCTGGAAAACTCCCCTGTATGCTCATGGGGAGAATGAGAGCAAAAAGAAAATAAATCTTAATACGGTTGCCCCACAGAATCTGAGGGGGTGGGTCCCAGGGCCCCCACAGTTACCAAAATCTACAGAGCCTCAAGTCTCTCCTATGAAGTGGTGTAGTGTTGCACATCTTCCCATGGACTTTAAATCATCTCTACATTGCATCTAATGCATAACACAATGAAACATCTATGTAAATAGTTGTTATCCTGTAATACTCCTTAGGAATAATGACAAAGGAAAAACAAAGGTTCTGGATGTGTTCAGTGCAGACACAATTTTTTTCAGAGTATTTTCATATTTCAACTGGCTGAATCTGGGATGCCAATTGTAGTGGAAATTAGAAGGAAGACCACTCCAGTGGAAGAGATGACACAAACAAAGATGCAGATGCAGGAAAAGGCAAGCTTGGTCAAAGTGTAGCGTCAAAAACCCTCAACGTGTCCCTCCACCCTCCCTCTAGGCTGCAGCTCCTAGGCAGGAGTCTTGGGGTCTCACAGCAAAAGGAATTAGACCCATCTTCACCCATCACCTTCATCTACAAATGCCTGCTAGGCTTGTATAAGAAACAAGGAACTCCAGTGGACATTGGCTAGTCCTGCTTTTCCGTCAACCACCCTCACTTCAATTTTCCCTTGGGAATCACCATCTTCTCATGATCACTCTGGAGAGTTTAAGTGAGGTTGACTCAGGGGAAGTACATGATCCAGGTCTGGTCAATCAAAGCACAGCTTCCCTCTGACCACAGTGATCCATTCCAGAACAGGCACAACACCCAAGCAAGGTCACAGAGCACAGACAGACTGTGTGGGAAACCACCTGGAGAGAGGTCCAAGGAGTCCCAGGTATATGAGTCTTCCCAGCCCAGGCTCCAGATGCATGAGAGGAGTTGCTTCCTATTTGACCTCAGCCCCAGAAAAATCTGACTACAATTGTCTGAGGAAACCCAAAGAAGAACTGCCTAGCTGAGCCCAGTTAACCCTCAGATCCAAAGGAAGAAAAAATGTGTATTGTATTAAGCCCCTGATCATGAATGACTTAAATGTAGCTGAGGCTGTCTTACCTATTAATTGTAGGACTAAACTACCAGGAATTAAGTCAGACTCTAAGATAAGACAGTCATTGAACTCTGAAGAAACTTCCCACTGTTATTCGTAGGTTTTGTCACCAGGATCTCACTGTAGCTTCCTCTAGCAACTGCCATTTCCCCAAGCATCTGTCATCAGCCAGTCATCCTATCAGACACTTCAATGTGGTATCTTAAGTCTGAACACAGACACACCATGACCCCTATTGACAGATGTGAAAACTGAGGTCTAGTGAGATTAAGCACAGCTGTCAGAGGATGGAGCCGCTGTGGCACAGGGAAGGATTTATGGTCTGCTTTGCCTCTTGCTGACTGAGGGACCTCAGGCTGAGGGCTGAAACTCTGACTGCATCGACATCCTCATCCCTGCAGGAGGTTTAGAGGTTGTCCACCACATAGACTCACCATGAGAATTAAGGCAAACAGTTCAGCCTAGCAAGAGCAAGCATTCCATAAAGTTTGAGCATTTCCATTCAGATAGAGAACACTGCCATTCGCAGATGCACTACTGCCACCTTTGACTTCTATTCATTTCAGATTGCAAAATCCTCACAGAATGAGACATTTCTACAATTTCTTCAGGGTCACAAAACCTGTAGTAGAGTGTTCAACATGCATCGGATGCTTGCTGAACATTGGTCGACAGCTTGTCTGATTTAAATCTAGAATCCTCTGTTTTACATGGGAAGCCACACTGGCCCACAGTTTCCTTTGATGATAGATGGCAAAAGCCCACAAGAAAAATTCACAGGAGGATGGGACAGCTCTTGTAAAATGACTTTCCCAAGTAAAGAGATCTGATTTCGAATCCTGACTCAGTCATTAGTGTGCTGGAAGCATTTAGCCAGGTCCGAGCTCTGTTGGTCTCAGCTTTCTTATCTGTAAAGTGGGGATCATGACACCTACTTAGGATGGGGTGATTCAATGAGACATTTAATGTCAGGCACATGTTGACATGTGGTAGGCACCAAATAAAAAACGAGTATTATTTGAGGCTAAATCCCTGGCTTATACATTTTCCAAGGTACTTCTGTGGATCAAGGGAGAATGGATGGAATGCTCTCAAAATGCACATAAAGTTATTAAGAACCAGACTAAAGTCTAAATCATTTGACATAAATATCCATTCTGTTTGTTCCTGCAAAGGAGAACATAGAAAGTAAGAGAAAACTGCTGAGAAATTCAAAGAAAGACAGACATCAGCGACCCCACTCACCAAGAGTTGGAAAGCACATCTGAGGTCATCCAACTCACCTCATTTTTAGGAGAGGAAATGAGGCCAGAGAGCACCCCTGTGTGGATAAGTTCCTACAGTCTAGAAGGCAGAATCAGAAGGGGAACTGTGGACCTGAAGGCCCAGGCCAGTGACCTTGCATTGGATTCCATCCTTCTGGCCTGCTTTTGCTGTGTGATGACCCATTTGCTGTGCGCCCTCCAGAACATTCTGAAGCAAGCATTGGATGCAACTGAAAGTAAATAAATGCCAAATCAGTTTTATCTCCCACACATTTACTTATTGCCTGGGAGTAGCAGAGAAAATGCCTCTGGGGCATCTTTCTCTAATTTCTTCTCTCAATAATGGCATAAAAATTGAAATGAGTGTTAAAGAGGAATAATGTGTCTTGGGGAAGATATGGTTTGTGCAGACTGCTTCTCTATCCACCCGACAAAATAACTGAGCTCTGAGGTCCTGCTTTTTAGGTCCTATAGAGGTTTAACCATGAGGCTGTGTCCAGTTTGACCAAGAAAGCTCTTGGACACTGGACAAGGTCAGTCTCTGAGTTTCTCTGCTATCATGAAGAATTCAATGTTCTAAACAGTCCCAGGTAATGCCAGATTTAAATGTTATTTTGCTTTTTTGCAAGCAAAAAGTAACAAGGTATTTCTTAGCTACCCAGTTTTGAAGAAACACTCTGATCTGACTCTCTGCTTAGAGCTCTATATCCTTTGGCCATCAGTTGTTACCAACTCATTCTTTCCATGCCTATGCCACTGGTCTGCAAAAGTTCTCACCCCTTAGACCCTCCCCAACCCTCCCATTGGGATCTCAGAACTCAGGCCTTCTTTACCACCCCACGCTTTACCTGACTCACCCTCCACAGCCCCCTAGATCTGTCACTTCAGAGCTCTGCAGGTCCACAGGTAAGTTCTGGCCTAGCCTTAGCCCTTTTCTTACATTCCTGCCTTAGCTTCTTCCATCCTCCAAGAAACTAATTTGCTGTTCCCTCCAGATTGTTTGCTATTCTCTGCAACTCCAGTACTTTCTCCAAACTCTACTTATCAAAACCTCAGCCAGGCTTCTTTCTACCTCCCCACAAGCCTTCAACTCCTAGGCCAATGCTACTTCTTCCAGGAAGTCTCTGCTTGTCACTCCAGCAAGACCCTGACATTCCTTTGTCAGTCCTCCTTTCCTTCACTTCAGACCAAATCAACACATCACTGCATCTGCATACTTTCTGTTATCATTGCCCTTGCTTGTCCTTGGGCCCCTCCCAGAAAACATATTCTCTTAGTTCAGGGACCGCATAGTTCATATGTTTCCCCATCCCATTGCAATACAAAGCATTTTGTCTTGCATTTCCTAGATGCTCAATAATTATCTGTGGATTTAATGAAGGAAAAACTAAAACCATTCACTTTTTTTTTTTTTTTTTTTTTTTTTTTTTTTAAGGAGTACCTTCCTTCCAAGACACTGGCAGAATCCAATGCACTGGGGATGGGATTCATCAATTTGGATTCTTCCCTGAATATCAATTTGAAAACCACTGGCTGCCCCATGACTCAGTTTCCTCATCTGTGACAACATGACACGAAACCTTCTTCCTAACCTACTTTACCAGACTAATTATTTTCACCTAAAAAGTAACACTGTCATGCTTGTCTTCTTTTGTGTTGTGTTTTATTTTTAAGCAAGCTATAATACACAGAGACTTAGAAGATTCTGTATAGGAGAGAAAGACTCTGTACCCCTTTCTTGGAGTTCATTGCCAGCTTACAGGAGAGAGACTGGTCCTCTCACCAACCAGAAAGGAAACAGCTGTGGTGACAGATGTTGGTGGTGCTGATTATTCCAAGGCTGTTTGCATTCAGATTTCCCAGGCAGTCTTGGTTTTTGAAGTCAGTCTTGTTTGACTGGTTTCCCCAGGTCTTGGGGGTGAAAACAAACCTCCCCTCTTGTCCCATACATTTCATTTATTTATTCTCTCCACACCACAAACAGCACATATAAAGAGCACCCACCCATCACACACACTCCCACACCCATGGGACTTCACTTTCATTTTGAGCATAAATGGCCTGAGGGAGGGAAACCTTTTCATCCCTCCTGGTTGCTGGTCTTTTTGTAGGTATGTGTGTTGGGGTGGAGGGGAGACATCTTTGATAAATCACATCGGAGGCCTACTTGTCCAAAAGATTTGCAAACTTCTGAACCCACCCAGGACTTTGACTGAATACCAAAAAGGGGTGTCTTTGTTCCCTCTAAACTGGAATCTTTTCTTTGAGCTGGTAAAATGAATTAATGAAAGGAAATGACACCTTGGATTTCTGGGGGAGGGGTGGTAAGTGAAATAGAAGAGGGGAGAATCCCCTCCCCACCCCCAAAAGGAAGGGGAAGAAAGTTGATGAGGATGAAAGATGATAGGGAGCATCCTATAGGTTTCTCTAAAGTAGAACCTTCTAGAAAACAGGCTGCTTTATTTCTGGGATTAAAAGTTGCCTCATAATACTGTAAGGCCCATGTATATGCAAGCAGTTGGGAGTTATTACTGGCCTAAAATAGGAAACCATTCGCTTGATCTTTTGCTTCAATCCTATTAGGGGCCCCCTGGAGCTCGAGAGAGATACCAGCCTGTCATGTCCCTGTTGCTGTGACGACCCTGTCTTTATAGAACAAGAAAGAGAAATGGTAGTGATTGGCAGACCTTGCTTGCCCCCGTATGTAACACAAAGGGCGACAAAACGAAGAGGAAGTGAGGCCCTTCTCCGAGGTCTGACGCTTCTTAACCCTACACCACCTTCCACCTGGTCCAACTCAGCCCCACTCCAGCCTCCTCCAGAAAGGACAGAGCCTCTGGCTGCTGAGTGCTGGTGCTCAAAGATCACTAATTATTAACAATATTATTGTTTAATTGCTAGTGATGTCATTTTTTTAAAAGTCTGTCTTCCATCAACTTGGTCTGGAAAAAGGAAAAAAAAAATGTACGAGGGGGCTGGAAGCAAGGAAGAAGACCCATCAGAGGCTTCTAGCCCGTGGGCTGGGCCGGCGACATTTTCAGCCTGGGCACTGTTTGCCCGACGTTGGGGAAAAGAGGAGGCTGGGAAGCGGCCCGGGCCTGATAAATCCCACCATATGGTGCCAGACTCCAACTTGCCGGTCATAAATAACGGCCTCCTTTTTCTGGTTTTCTGGCCCGGCTCCTCGGATCCCCGCTAAAGGGGCGGAAAAGTGCAAAATGCTGTTGGTGCTCATTTTCTCCACTGCCGGCGCGGGAAGGAGTGGACGCGGCCTGGAGGGGGCGGAGGCCGGGCCACCCGCCCGACCCGGCGCCCGGCGGTGGCCAGCAGAGCAGCGGCGACAAAGGCCGCGCCCCGCGCCGCGGTCAGGTCCCGGCCCAGCTCTCCGCGCCTTGTCCGGTCCCATCAGGGTCGGTTTGTTGCAAAAGTAAAACCAAGAGATCACAGCAGCGAAGGCATTTTGTCTGCGCTCCGTCCCTTTTGAAAAAGCCGGTGACCCGGCGGCCCGCCACGTCCCGGGCCAGGGCTGCGCCTGTGCGCGGGGCGGGCGGCGCGCGGCGGGGGCGTCCCTGCAGCCCCCCGCACACTGCGCTTTTGAAACCTTTTGCCCCGGACAATTGCCTCATTTAGGTTTGCAACTCGCTTGGGCTCTGTTTAGACGTCCACTGCATCCAAAACCAGTTCACCGCCTCCCCAGATAGAACTCAACCCGAACGGTGGCCGAGGCCCCGGGTTGCCCAGATATTTGCAACGATCGGGAGCTCAGGAAGGTTTCCGGGGGTCAGGGGCAAAGCTTTGTGCTGAGCACTTTTCTCCCTGACTCTGGGGGGGGGGGGGGGGGGGGGGAGAAAAGAAAAAGAAAAGGAAAAAGAAAGAAAAGTTTCTTTCGGGGGAAGCAGTGAAATAGGAAATGAAGATCCGCTCTGTAGTTTAGCTGAAAGGAAACGCTGTCTAATCCTGACATGTATCGCATTTAAAATAAAACTCTTTTATCTTCATGCGTGCCGAGCCCCCCAAACATTGTTCGGACTCCTACAGGGGAAAAGACGTCATAAAATGAGAATTTGTTTCATTGTGGGTCTCTCTGCCAACACGGAGTTTTAAAGGAACGCCAGACAAAGCGGGTGCCAGGAGGGGGACTTTCCAGGTGAGCCAGAGACGGGATATAAACTCCCCTCCAGTCCATGAAAACGCCCGAGAATAAGTTGTTGAATAAAACCCACTCGTCCTCCTCATAAACTCCCCAGTTTCCTTTCCAAGACCCGATCCCTCTCCCAAATAAATTACAAGCAACTCTCTTCCTATGCCAAGCGCCCTTGGCTTCACAATAAGCCCCGAAGATTTTAAGAAATGATGTTGAGGTTTGGGGAAGAGAGAGAACCCGGCGTGTGACTCTCAGCCGCCCTGAGTTCAATGTTGTTGGTTCTTTTCCCGCCAGGCGTGATAAAGCAAAATATTTTAACTATAACCTACAAGTTTGTTTTTAATTTTATGTCTTTTCTTTCTACTTCTACTTTTTTTTCCCCCCTTACAAGAAATAGATCAAGAAAAACTAATTACAAGGTACGGCACCAAAGTTAAATAAAAACGTAATTCGGCAATACGAAGAGTAAATTAATTTTTTAAAAGATAGACTTTAGTTAGAAACAAAAATACATTGTTCTCTCTGGTAACATTTGTTAAAACTATGCTCGATTTCGGGTTGAAAAATCAGGGCTAACCCAGAACTCTAAGGTCACTGTCTGGATGCATTTTCTTTACAAATTCTAATTCGAAAATGTTTTAGTCTTACTTGGGGTCTTTGTTTTCTATGTAAAAAGACATAAGACTTTTTAAAATTTTGTTTTGTTTTTATCCCCAAATACTCCCTTGTCTGCTTGGACCAGTGGTCTTGGAAACTAGGGGAATTTAGGAAAGGATTTTTTGATTGTGTCCCACTGATATTTTACTGAAATAATAAAACAACTTAAAAACAAACTTTATCCCTTCCAGGTGGATATCCCATCTCTAAAAATGCTCTTGACTATTGGAAAAGTGTATAGCCTACACATTTGATAAGTTGCTCTGTGCTGAGGATGGCTCCCCTCACATCGAACCGGGAGTGTTTTGTTATTTTGTTGGTTGTTAATGTGGGTTTTTTTGTTTGTTTGTTTTCTAAATACTCTTGTTGGACCTTTCATGTTCTGTATCTTCCTGGGGGAAGATTTTTCATTTCAAAAATGCACAAGCTGCTGCGCAGAAGGAAATTCATAGTGCTTCATTCTAAAGATATTTTTAAACGTCCACACATTAGACATTATAATGAGTATCACAAAAATGAAATGGAACGTATGTCTGATTAGTCATTTCTTTGCTATTTGCTAGAATTTCCAACATTGGCCATTTCTTAATCTAATATTTGTCTGTAGTCATTACCCCATCTTGTTAATTTTCTTACATTAAGATACTCAAAATTATCTTCTTCAAATCTTTATCTCATTCTTCTTCATTAGCTTAACCCACATCAACTGAGGCCGGCAAGAAAGAAGTTGAGGAAGGTTATATAAAACTCAAAAGAGAGCTTTTCATTTTTAAAAAGATGAAATCATCCAGTCTGTTGGTCTGTTAATTTATTTTAAAGTGAAGGACCCCTTTTTTGTTTTTGTTTTTGTTTTTTGGTCCCCCCCCCTCCCCCTTTCTCTTTTTCTTTCTGTTTTACTGTACTTGCTTAGGACAGGGCTTCAGAAAATAAAGCCACGTCCCGCTCCACTGTATCAGCAGTGAATTTGCGCCACCTTCTGGTAAGTCAGAGAATGACGAAAACACCCAGCGCTTCCATAAAGCTTTCTTTTATTCACCCTGTTCTGTTGTCCTATTTGTATCTGAAGGCAGAGCACCGCTCAGCTTCTCTGAGCTCGGGGTCTGATCTCGTACAGCTTGATTTTATAAAGATTCTTTGAACTGGGGGAACTTTTCTTATCACATCCTTGAAAGAGTTCACAAAATCCCAACCCGTCCCCGCATGTTAATTTACTGAAATGCCTAGCAGGGTAGTGAAGGATGGCTCTCGAATAGTCGTTTCCTATTCTACTTTGACTGTCTTCTGTAGAGTGCTTGAAAACAACTCGGAAGCTATAACTGTAGCAGCAGAGAAACAAACGCTTCTCTTTTTTCAGGTTCATAAGACCCTCATTACTCACAATTAATCATAATGACATGCTGTATTCAGGCTCCTTGCTGGGGTCTGCAAGGAGCACACAGATGTGGCTTTCTGTAGATTTCAGTCCCTTCCGCAATATGGATTTCAGGATACAAAGCTCGTTAGCACCCATTACCAGCCCCTGGGTTTGCTGTTTCTCTCAAAAGTGCTGGTCAGCACAAGTGCTGAGGATTTCCCCGGCCTTTAAGTGGGGATCATTTTTTTGTGGCCTTTCTGCCTGGTGATAAAGACGACAGAGCCCAATGGTCGATACTTTTCCCTCCAAGCCAAGTTCGGTTTTAAAAAATACAATGTATATCCAATAAAATGCATATGCATGTGTGTGTACTACATCTATCTTCTATGAAGTTCTCTTATTCGAGGAGAAAATGAGCTTGATGATGTGCTTTTAAGAGTAAGTGGAAAATTAAGACCACATTCCAGTATTAGAGAGTCCCACATGCTTTCCCTGCAAAACCGCACTCCCAGAGAGAAAGGTGTTCAATTGAGTTAAATTAGGAAAAATCATTTGCTGAATTATTCATCTTATGTTAACCAACTGAACTCCTGGTATGTGCCAGATCTGTGAAGCTGAAACAGCCAGGCAGGCTGTTATGGGCTAGTTGCACAGCAGATACAATTGTCTATGCCTGAATTTGCAGGGGCTTTCCAGCAGCACTGTGATAGAGGCCCCTCTCCAGACAGGGCAGGTGGCTTCTTGCATGATGTTCAAACAATCCCAACAAGAAAAAGTAATAATTATTTTGTCATCAGCCTAATCTAAAATCTTTATTACAAACTTAAGATTGTAAAGAAAGTATAGGGTGAAGACTACAAACTTTTTTCAGAAATGTTCCAAAATAAGACTCAAATAATGAAGAAAAAGACCAAGTTCATAAATTTAAAAACTTAATGTTGTAATGAAGACTTCAATTTCCAAATTGTGTGTGTGTGTGTGTGTGTGTGTGTGTGTATGTGTGTATGTATCCAGCTGATAGGTTGGGAGTAAAACAGGATAGGTTAGAAAGGAATTTGACAACATAATTTTGAAGTTCACTCAAAAGAATGAGGTAAGGAAAAAGTCAAAATGTTCATGGAAAAAAATGCAACTTTACCTAATTATAAGTTTTGAAAAGCTACAACTTTCACAAAAGGATATAGGTATGGAAATCATACCAAGAGATGAGACCAAACAAAGAATAAAGAAAAGATTTCACTTATCTAAAAAAATTCAATGTAAGATAAAGTCAACATCTCAAAACAATGGTACAAACTGCATGGACTGTTTGCTGAATTTTGTTGAGAAAACACACTATCTGTTTGTCCAAAAGAATTAATGAAACATTAATTTTATGTTGTTAAAGATTTACATGCAAAGATTAAATGTAAAAGATGAGCAAAAGACTCAAATCAGCATCTTATATTAGAGAAAATACATAATCCAAAAAATATCAAAAAGATTAAGGGCATACTAACCAAGAACATACTGAGATATCATCTTATATCCAACACTTGTACATGTACTAGTTTACATACTGTAATGCTGTTCAACTGACAAAAAATTTTAAAAGTTTGGCCAAGTGTTGGAGATGATGTGGTCCCACAGGATCTCTTAAAGGAAGTTTTTGAAATGGAAAAACATAATCACTTTGGGAAACAGTATTGCAAATACCATGTAACCCAGCAACTCTATTCCTGGGTATCTATCCAACAAAAATATTTTCACCTGGAGACTAGAAAGTAAAAAGTGTGTTTTCAGAACAATGATAGGCATAACAGTGACACAAGTGTCCTTAAATGGGAACGTGTATGAAAGACTGTTACACAGACATACCTGAATAATACGGCAGTCAAAACAAAGTGAGACAGGTATATAGATTAGTCTGAGTAGAATATTATTAAATAGAGAGAAAGTTAGTGCCACGTAAAGCATGATACTCTTTTTATAAGAATAGAAACTTTAAAACGTGTGTGTGTGTGTGTGTGTATCTTAGGAAAGTACATAGATAAGATGAAAGTACATGTAAGGAAAAGGTCAACACAGACTTCTGAATGGTTTTCTTAAGTCGGAGGAGGCAGGAGAATAAGATGCATTTAGAGCACATGGGAGAATGTGGCTTACTCACGATGCTGGTTATTATACTGAGCAGTGGGTTCACAGATGCTTTTTTGATGCTCAAAAGGAAAGAAATGAATACATACAAGAGGACTTTTCCTGCACCAATGATGGGAGAGTGATATAAACTAGCAGTACTTCATACATGAGATTCATTGAAAATTAAAAAGAGAAACATAACAAAGTGTGGACAATGTTCTCAGGAGGAAGGTTCTTACAGACAAAACATTGACAGCAAAAAATCATAAAGAAATTATTGATAAATTTAGCTACCTAAAAGCTTTTAGATTGTTTGCATCAAGAAACATAAAGAGTTAAAAGCTGAACAAGTTAATAAAAATATTTTCACTAAATATGCAAAAGAATGACTTGACTACATAAAAATTCTTCCAAAGCAGCAGAAACATCCTAAATTAGAAATAGACAAGGAATACAACAGGCGAGGCGTGAGAGAATATATATAAATGGCCAATAAATACATGAAGAATTTCTTAGTAAGCTAAGAAATGCACATTAAAATGATAATAAAGCATGGCAAAGAAGGAAATAGCTGGTCAGCAATGCTTGGTGTTCCTCTGACAGGAACCAATCATGATTCTAACCATAATAGCAGCTACCATTTATTGAGTCTTTATTATGTCCCAACCTTTCTGCTTAGTGCTTTCCATGTGTTTAATCTTCACAACAACCTCAGAAGTAGTGTTATGATTTTGATGTGAGGTGTCCCCCAAAAACTCATGTGTGAGACACTGCAAGAACATTTAGAGGTGAAATGATTGGGTTGTGAGAGACTTCACCTAATCAGTGAATGAATCCCCTGATAGTAATTAACTGAGTGGTGACTATAGGAGGTAGGTGTGGCTGGAGGAGTGGGTCATTGGGAACATGCCTTTGAGGTTTGTGTATTGTGAGCTGAGCTTAGTCTCTTTCTGCTTCCTGGTCTCATATTCCCAGCTGCTTTCTTCTGCAACACTCTTTTGCCATGATGTTGTGCCTCACTCAGGCCCCAAGGAATGGAGTCGGCCATCTATGGACTGAGAACTCTGAAACCATGAGCCCCAAATAAGTTTTTGCTCCCCTACATTGTTCTTGTCAGGTCTTTTGGTCACAGCAGTGAAAAACATGACTAAAATAGATAGGAACTAGTATTACTCCTATTTTTCAAACAACAAAAAAAAAATAACTTTTGAAACATATTAAAAGCCCCCAAATTTTGCTTATGGTGCTACCGTAGCAACTTCTTACACCTAAATCGCTCATAAAAAAATGCAAAAGGGATTGGCATCTTTTACAATTTTTTCCCGTGCATAACTTGAATGCTCTCATAACTTCAGTGCTTCCAACTATAAAATCTTCCTGTACCTTGGATTCAAGGGGTTCTTAAAGTTCAGGAAAATATGTAAGCTCTTGACCAACAATTGTGTTTCTAGGGACATGTAAAAAGAAGGTGAGTTTCTAAATAAGGAAATTTTAGTGACCTCAATTTCCTAAGGAGAAGAAATCGGTTGAACAATTGGAGTATGCTCTTAGGATACAATATTCTGCAGTCCTTTCCTTTAACCTATCAAGTTGTTCTTTAAGTAAATTTTTTGCTTTGAAATAATTGTAGATTTACATGCCAAGAGGGCCCATGTGCTCTTTATCCAGTTCCCTCAGAATCTCATTACTACAAGATACAAAACACTTCCAACGCCATGCAGAGGTTTCATAAAACCTTTCTAACCCCACCATCTCCCTTCCAACTCCCTCCCCATCCTTAACCTCTGGGAACCACTAATTTTTTTCTTCATTTCCACAATTTTATCTGTTAAGAAGTTCAAATAAATGGAATTGGCTTTTCTCACTTGGCATAATTTTCCAGGGACCCCCCAGGTTGTTGTATGCTTGATAGTTTTGTTTTGGTTTTGTTTGTTTATTTGTTTTTATTGCTGAACCGTACCCCATACTACAGACACACAAAATTTACTTAAGCATCCACCTACTGAAGAACATTTGGGTCGTATCCAGTTTGGGAGCTATTGCAAATAAAGCTACCATAATCATTCCTCTACAGAATTTTGTGTGAAAACAGGTCTTTGTTTTCAGGATAAATGCCCAGGAGTGAATCATCAAGTTGTACAGTCATTTCTTGTTTAGTGTTTAAGGACTGCCAAACTCTTTCCGGAGTGGCTGTACTGTTTTACATTGCCGCCAGTAATACCTTAGTGATGAAAGTTTTTCTGCCTCCTCATCAGAATTTCAGGTTGTCATGAATTTTTATCTTAGCCATTCTAATAGGTAGTAGAGCTATATTACAGTGATTTTAATTTATATTCCCTAGTGGCTAATGATGTTGAACATCTTCTATGGGCTTATTTGTCATCTGTATATCCTCGGGAAAGATCTTTTGTCCATTTTTTAGTTTGTATTGTTTAGGGCTTTTTACAATTGAGCTTTAAGAGTTCTTTATATATTCTATATATTAGTCCTTTGCTGAATATATGGTCTGCAATACGTTCTCTTGCTCTGCCATTTGTCTTTTCTTAACTGAATCTTCCATGAAACAGAAGCTTTTAATTTTGATGACGTATCATTTACCTGCTCTCTTTTACGGAACATGTTTTTGGTGTCAAGTTAAGAGCTCTTTGCATAACCCTAGACCTAGAGCATTCCATCCTGCTTTTAAAGTTCTATAGTTTTGTTTTCCATTTGAGTTGATGAATTTTGAGCTAAGGTGTGAGTTATGTTTTCAGTTTTGGGTTCATTTTGTGTGAGTTGTTCCAACATCATCTGCTGAAATGGTGATCCTTCCTCCATTGAATTGCTGTGGCTTCTTTTACAAATATCAACTGAATATATTTGGATCTATGAATGTATTTTGATCTAGAAATTAAGAAGGCATATAGATTAATGGTTTATCTGTCTGTCCTCTTAATTTCTGTGGCTATATAATAATTCTTGAATTATTATATTTCTCTCATTGTAATCTTCTAAATTGTTGTGCCTATTCTAGTCTTTGCCTTTCCACATAAATGTAGAATTATATTGTATATATCTACAAAAAAATCTTGCTAAGATTTTATAGGAATAACTAAAAACCTGTATATTGATTTAGGTAGAATTTATACCTTTGCTGTGAACCTTCCAATCCATGAACATTATATGTCTCTCCATCTTATCTGGAACATCTTTCATTTTTTTCATTACCATTGTGGAAATTTCAACATACAAGTCTTATATAAGTTTTGTTAGATTTACCCCTAAATATTAATTTTGGGGAGTGATTGTTAGTGGTATCACATTTTTCAGTTTCCATATGTTTAATGACAGAATACACAAATACAATTGATTTTTGTGCGTTTATCTTATATTCTGTGACCTTGCTGAGCTCACCTTATTAGTTTTAGGACTTTTGTTTGTATATTTCTTACAATTGTTTGCACAATCATGTCATCTGCAAACAGGAATAGTTTTATTTCTTTCGTTTTCAATCTGATTGCCTTTATTTTCTTTTCTTACCCAATTTTAATGACTAGAACTTCCACACTCTCTTGAAATGGAAGTGGTGAGAATGGACGTCCTTATCCTATTCCTGAGCATTGGAGACAAGTGTCAGGTCTTTCACAACCAGGCATAATGATAATTTCAGAGACTTTTTAAATGTAAATTTTCTTTGTCAAGTTGAAAAAATTTTGTTTCTACTTTTCTAGAAATCTTGCCATAAATGGATGTTAAATTTTGTCAAATGCTTTTCTGTATTAATTGATACGATCTTGTGTTTTTTTTTTCTTTAGTCTCTTTCTGGAAGTTTACTTTGATTTTTGATTATTGAATCAGCCTTGCATTCCTGGAACAAAGTCCTCTTGGTCATGGTGTATAATTCTTTTTAATTTCTGAATTCTATTTGCTAATATTTTGTTTAAAATGTTTTCACCTATATTCATGAGAAATATTGGTCTGCAGAGTTTTCTTTTCTTTTTTGTTATTGGTTTTGTCTAGTTTGGCATCAAAGTAATTCTGGTCTCATAAAATAAATTGGAAAGTGTTCCCTCTTCTTCTATTTTCTGGAATAAATTATGTACAATTGGTATTAATTTTTCTGCATACATTTGGTATATTTCTCCAGTGAAACCATATGGACTTAAAGATTTCTTTTATGAAAGCTTTAAAATTATGAATTGAATTTTCTTAATAGGTATAGGACTATTGAAGTTATCTATTTCATATTATATTAATTTGATCACTTGTATTTTTCAAGAAAGTGATTCATTTACTCTTAGTTGTCAAATGTATAATGTATGTATGTGAAGTTTTTCATCATATTATTTTATGGTCTCTTGAATGTCTGCGGTATCTGTAGTAATATCTTCTTTTTCATTTTATTATTGGTAATTTGTGTCTTCTCTCTTTTTCTTGCTACAGATTTTTTTGATTTCATTGATCTTTGTAAAGAACTAACTCTTTTTTCCATGGATTTTTTTTTTCTGTTTTCTGTTTCTTCTTTCTATGATTTCTATTCTCATTATTTCCTTCCTTCTTTCCTTCATTGCTTTAGGTTTAAGTTTTCCTTTTTTAGGTTCTCAAGATTAGAGCTTGTATTATTGATTAGAAATTTTGTTCATTTTTATTACGTACATTGAGATATGCATCTCCCTTTCATGCTCATTGATTTACATCTCACAAATTTTCACATTGTTTCATTTTCATTCAGTTTCTTTGCCTTTGATGAATGGATTATTTAGTATTGTGTTAATAAGTTTTCAAGTGCTTGGATATTTTCTTGTTATCTTAATGCTATTGATTTCTACTTTGGTTCCATAGTGGTTGGAGAACAAGCTTTGCAAGATTTCAACTGTTTTAAAATGTTTGAGGCTTATTTTATGGCCCAGAGTATGATCTACTTTAGTGCATGTTCCATGAGCACTGATAGGGTATATATTCTGTTGAGGGTCAACCTGTTGATTAAATGTTAATTTGATTCTTTTGGTTGATTTTTTTAAAAAATCTCTAATATCCTTGCTAATTTTCTATCTAGTTGTTCTCTCAATTTCTGAGAGATGGGTGTTGAAGTCTCCACCTATTATTATGGATTTTTCTTTTTTCTCCTTCCACTAAAATCAGTTTTGGCTTCAGATATTTCAGCTCTATTCTTTGTTAAGTATGCACTTAGTTTTGAGTATGTTATATATTCTTGTTAGATTCACCTTTTCATCATATAATGCCCCTCTCTGGCAATTTTCTTTATTCTGAACTCTACTTTATCTGATATTGATGTAGCAACTTCTAGTCTTTTAAATTCATGTTTGAATCATACATCTTCTTTCACCCTTTTATTTCCAATCTGCTTATTACATTATAATTAATAAAAATATTTAATAGCAGAA
>JAJEJO010053197.1:85358-106737 GCA_020662805.1 Glaucomys volans | reverse complement strand
ACGTGGGGGGAGCCCTGGTCAGTGAAAGGCGACACTGGGACGGCCAGGACCTGGCGCTCCAGGAAGCCGATGGCCCGAACATGGCTGCTGGCTGCCATAGAGCGGGGAGAGGAAGCCGAGGCCAGTGGGCAGACGGAGCCCGCGGCGGCCATCTACTTCCGGAATTTAAAGCCGGTTTCCGGAAGCTGGAATGGGGTCCCCATGACAACCGACGTCGGCTCTTTGAGGTGAGAGTGAATGATGAGACGCGGGAGAGTGCCCAGAAATCAGGATTTTGGTTGGTGTTCCTTTTGGTTCGGGCTTTGTGCCACGCCAAGCCCACTAGTAAGTGGTGTGGGAAGGGCGAGGGAAGCTGCCCTACGAACACGGCGAAGGCCGAAGGTGGCGGTGGACGAACTGCCAAGAGCGCTGCAGTGCCGTGCGAGTCACCTCCGCCCTGAACTGGAGGGGATGAGCATCCACGTAGGGAGCGACGTGTGTCTACACTGCAGACCTCGCTGGGGCCTGGGAAGTGGTGTGCGCGTTACACATTAGGAATCCTGGCTCTGCTCATTTGTGACCAGGAGTGACGAAGTCTGATCTGGTGTCCTAGCCTGCAGCATGGGGAGAATTCTTTCCTACATTGCAGAATTGCTGCGAAGAGTAAAGGACGTGATCTTGGTTAACAAGTTGATTCTGGTGCTGGTACCTAGGTGGTAGCTATCAGTATGATTTAATAAGCGGGGAAACTCAAGCTCAGAGAAAGCACATTCATAAATCCAGTAAGTTGAGGCTAAACCCGGTGAGCTAGATGAGGGGCAGTAACCCTTCAGGATCTCTATGCAAATGGAGATTATGTCCGTTAAAATGTTTACTTGTCAGGATAGTCCTAGAATTAAGGAGTTTAAAAAATTTGTAATTTGTTTTGATGTAACTGTGCAAGCATGAAATAAATCTTATTCTAGTTAGATAAATTTAGAGCTTGTAAATTTTAAACATTTTACAGATGTTAATTTTGTCACTAACACTTTAAAGCACATTGAAAATGTGATTTGATCTAAGCTGCTGGATCACAGAGCAGCTTGTGGGTCTTGAAATGTATGAAAATAAAGGCCCAGCTCCCCTTACTTGGTGGCACTGTGTTGCTGCCATACCTTACCACGAAGTTTTTCAGGAGAGCACTGTTTCCTCCCAGCTCTTTCTGCCCTTGCCACTTCCCTGTGCACATTTTTCCTACGTCCTTACATATCAGTCTCTCAGACATACAGACCTACCTACTCACTATCTGTCTACATAAGAGGCAGCTTAGTGCAGTCATTAAAAACACTCTGGGGATGTAGCTCAGTGTAGAGTGCTTGCCTAACATGTGAGAGGCCCTGGGTTTGATTCCTAGGACTGAAAAAAAAAAGAGCAGACTCAACCCAGGCCACCTGGATGAGAATTCCAGTTCTACCACTTACTAGCTTTGTGACAGATTATTTTGTCTTTCTGGGGCTCAGTTTTCTCATCCTTAAAATGGGAAGAGTAGTAAATGTGTCTTTTACTTCATGAGGTTATTATGAGATTTGAATGTTAGTGCTTACAACAGTCTCTGACACACTGCAAGTGATATTTACCATCACTATTACTGCATAATGAGGCAGTCACTCTTCTCTGAAGTACCCCTTTTTTTTTTGGTTAGAAAAAGTTCTGTATTTAGAAGGGTCCAGGCATGGAGAAAGTTTGAGTGTGAGGTTCCCTAGAAGGAATAACAAGGTGGGGTTTTTGGTTGTTGGTTTTGTTACCTAATATATCCTCATCACCTGCAATCATGCCTGACACACGGTAGGTGCTCAGTAAGAGTTTATTATATTAATGGATTTCTAACCTTGCCTCTCTTTTTGCCCCAACAGGTCCCTGCCAGAAAACAAGGGCAGCAGCTCTTGATTTGGAGGAACTAGACACTTCTCCTCAGTGCTGGGGAGAGAACCAAGAGCTGTTTTCTGGGGAATTGTGGAATGTGCTCTTGGAGACCCAAGAAAGCAGAAGGAAGATGCTTCAGACCAGCAACTACAGCCTGGTGCTATCCCTGCAGTTCCTGTTGCTCTCCTGTGACCTCTTTGTCAATTCCTTCTCAGAGCTGCTCCGAATGGCTCCTGTCATCCAGCTGGTGCTCTTCATGTGAGTGTGAGGGGTAGATCTGGAAAGCTGAACCTAAGCAGTTAAAGGCTCTGCTTAAGTTCATGACTTGGCATTTTAAAGTTATTAGTAGCAGTGGTAGAATGTGTACTTAGCATGCACGAGGCCCTGGATTCAGTTCCTGCCACATGAAATAGTTACTATCAGAAAAATATCAGGGAGAATAAAATGTACCAATGTGCTGAGTGAGTTCTCCTGGTGCACAGACATAGTCACAGGTCCTATTTTCACATACATTTTTTTTTCTGTTTTCATATACTTCTAACAAGGGTTGGAGAACACTTAGATAGGAAAATGAGGGTCTACTAACCTTGTCATTTTGTCCACCTGGGGATAGAAATACTGTCTTTGCCATAAAAGGGAATTATAATATAGCAAGTTAAAAGAACAATCACATTAATAATATATATGAATCCCATAGGATGGAAAAGGTTGACATTCGTCCTTCACAATAATTTACAGACTTCATGTGGCAATTTATAAGCTGAAAATCACAATCCAGGAAGGAACTTCCTTCATTCAATGAGTATCCATTGTCCTGGCAGCCACTGTTCTAGGTGCAGTGGGAAACCTGACAAGTTCCCACTCTCAGGGCTTTCTATTTTCCTGGAGAGACAATTGTGGAGTATAGCAAAATAAGATAATTTCATAAACTGACAACATACATTGGATGTAAAGTAGCTGCAGTGGGAGAGGGGATTTACTTTAGTCAATGGGGTTGCAGGAAAGTTTTTCTTTTTTTTTTTTTTTTTTGGTACTAGGGATTGAACCCAGGGGCACTCGACCACTGAGTCATCCCCAGCCCTATTTTGTATTTTATTTAGAGACAGGGTCTCACTGAGTTGCTTAGGGCCTCGCTAAGTTGCTGAGGCTGGCTTTGAACTCGAGATCCTTGCGGGAAAGTTTTTCTAAAGAGAGGGAACATTTGAACTGGGATTGGGGTGGCATGAAGGCACTAGCCACCACACATAGATGGGGAAAGTACATTGTTGTCTTGCCAGATGAAATCATCTGGCAGGGCCAGGTTATGTGGCACACAGATCTGGTGTGTGGGGGAGGAAACTAGGTTCTCAGAAATGCCTGGATGGTTTTTTAAATTAAGACTGTCAGAGGAGGAAAGCTATGTCTGTGGACTGTAACTCAGTGGGTAATTACAGCTTCATGTCATTTGGATCCTAAAGCTGATGCTGTCAGTGGGGGTTCCAGGTAACTACATCTCAAGGCAGGGCTGATCTCATGGTGTCCCTTAGGCCTTACGGCCAGCTCTTGGGTCCTCACAGAGGCCTCCATTGGGCTGTCTTGTGTTTTTTATGTCTGCAGCATCCAGGATATTGCAATCCTCTTCAACATCATCATCATTTTCCTCATGTTCTTCAACACCTTCGTCTTCCAGGCTGGCTTGGTCAACCTCCTATTCCACAAGTTCAAAGGGACCATCATCCTGATAGCCGTGTACTTTGCGCTCAGCATCTCCTTTCATGTCTGGGTCATGGTAAGAGTGGAGTCTGAATTCTCAAGTCTTTAAAGAGCTAAATATCTTCTCTCTAGGAATCCAGCATCACTCATATACCTCCCTCAGCCCCCTTGGTGGGAGCGAGGCAAAATGAAAGTGATCCGCTAGAGCACTGGACACATGGAGTTTCATAAGGCACTTTGGCTCAACCTTCTGTGTTGCAGAACAGCCTTATCCAAGAGTCTAAGGTCTCTTCTGGAACATTCAGTTTACCTGTGCCCCAAAGAGGCCTGTCAGAGCTAAAACAGGAAGTTGAATCTGTTTTAGCATTAGCTACTTGGGCAGATGGGTGTTGATACTGGGTTCTCTTAGGCATCAGCATCCTATAACTAATGTTACGGGTAGTGGATGTTCTGAGAAGTAGCCAAGTAAGCATGCTCTTGCCCTTTAGCGCTTCATGCCCTTTGCTGAGAACTAGGAGAACTTGTGCTAGGAGAACCAACTCCTACAGTGCCCCTTTGCTTCTAACAGAGGCCACAGATCAGATCCAGTTTCAGATTTCTTCTGCTTCACAAGTTCTTCCATTTCTGGATATCTTGTACATCTCTCAGGTATTCCTTTTGATGGAGCATATTAAAACCTCAGGGTTGGGCTGGGGATGTGGCTTTTTAGTAGAGTGCTTGCCTGGGCCTAGCATCCATGAAGCCGTGGGTTCAGTCTCCAGCACCAAACAAATACCTCAGGGTCTGTAGTCACTTCTTTTTTTTTTTGGTACTGGGGATTGAACCCAGGGGCACTCCACCACTGAGCCACATCCCCAGCCCTATTTTGTATTTTTTATTTAGAGGCAGGGTCTGAGTTGCTTAGGGCCTCGCTAAGTTGCTGAGGCTGGCTTTGAACTCGCAATCCTCCTGCCTCAGACTCCCAGGTGCTGGGATTATAGGCGTGTGCCACCACACCCGGCTGTAGTCACTTCTTTACTAGAGTTTGTGATCTCGTGGAGATAAATAAGCTTACAGGGCAGAAGCAGAGCAGTGTTGAAGTCTTAAGGTGGTTCCTGCAGGTGATTTTTTTTTTTTTTTTAAACTGGGAATTGAACCCAGGAGTGCTTTATTGCTGAGGATCTTCTTGCTCAGTTGTTGAAGCTGGCCTCAAACTTGTGATCCTTCTGCCTCAGCCTCCTGAGTTGCTGGGGTTATAGGTGTGTGGCATTGTGCCTAGCTCCTGCAGGGGATTTGGTACTCTGGTTCCTGGAACATAAATAGGTCCTGGCTTTGCCCTCTAAAGCTGTTGATCTGATTATATCCTGAGTGTGCCAAAGCCTTTATCTGACTGGAGCTGAGCCTGATATTTTCAAGGCAAGACAGTGAGCAGCTGAACTCCTGATATGATGCATTTCATTTCTCCTTGGCAAAGGCAGGGGAATGAAAGGGGGTAAACACCTCAGTTCAGACTTCCTCCCTGAGGGTTAAAGGATATCCCTTTGTGGCAAAAAAGGGAGCTTGAGGCTCCTTTCAGGAATACTCCTTGAGTCGGGTGTTGTGCACACCTGTAATCCAGCAACTCAAGGAGGTTGAGACAGGAGGATTGTGAGTTCAAGGCCAGCCTCAGAAATTTAGTAAGGCCCTGTCTCAAAATAAAAACGCTTTGGGATGCAGCTCCGTGACAAAGGGCCCCTGGATTCAATCCTCAATACCAAACAAGAAACACTCCTTGGTCTTACAGAAACCAAGAAGGAGGGGAGAATAGCATGATGTTCAACCAAGTGGCATCTCTGCTCCTAAGCAAACTGGAGATATTAGAGCCACATACAGCCATTAACCCTTTCCCTTCTATTCATATCTCCTTCAGAACTTACGCTGGAAAAATTCCAACAGCTTTGTTTGGACAGATGGACTTCAAACGCTGTTTGTATTCCAGAGACTAGGTAAGGACCACAGCAACCTCAGACCTACTTACTGTGCTGGCCTTGATCCTGGCCTCGTAGCCCCCTCACAGCTGGCCTGGGATGGTTGGGACGGTCATGTCAAGAACAGAAGAGAGTACTGTGCACGGCCGTGCTGGGAGTCAGTGGGAAGCCATGAGGCAGGTCCTCGGCTTGGAGGTTCCGTTCCCACCCTGAGGAGGACTCAGGGCCACCTGGGGCCTCTCCTCTGCTTTGTCCTCAGCGGCAGTGCTGTACTATTACTTCTACAAGCGGACAGCCATGACGCTGGGTGATCCACGATTCTACCAGGACTCTTTATGGCTGCGCAAGGAGTTCATGCAAGTCCGAAGGTGACTGCTTCTTGTCACACTGATGGATGCCTTTCCTTCCTGATAGAAGCTCTGCAGGGAGAGTTGGCCCTCTGCACCAGGAAACAGCTGGACTTCCCTAGGTCAGGGTTGGGCCAGTTGTTCTTGCAAGTTCAAGTGTTCCCCAGCAGACTCATATGAGGCATAGTGCCTGCCTCACCCCGACCTCAGCTCTGCCCTGTCCTTCCTTCCCTGCTCTGTTCCACCCTTTCACCCCTTCCACCTTTTGAAGGGTGACTCTGCGGCTCACCCTTCGAAGCTTTTTGTTCAGCCTGGACCTACTAGTCCCTACCTTCTTGGCACCACACTCCAGAGACTGAAGGATTCAAAGATTGTTAGCTGTGTGTTCTTGACTGATCACCTCTTAGACATTTAGATTTTTATACCCAAGGTACTTTTTTACATTTTGTAAATAGGAAATAAATTGAATTCTTTTTTCATAAATGGTGGAGTCTGTCTAGCTAGATTTCTCCATGGTTAAGGGGCATACCAAGTCCTAGCCTCAGCTCCTGTTTGACTCAGTGGGCAGATTGAGCCATAGGGCAAATGTGGATATTTATTGAGTTCATTATGGGACAAGGTATTTCTCCAGAAATTCAAGATGTAATAATCTGCTGCCTCATCCCCTGGAGTCCAGGCATTTATCTGTGCTTCATTCAGACACTCTCCCTATCAGAGGCTGAGATTGTCCTCAGAAGAATAAAATGCTCCTTAGCTTTTTTTTGGCAAAGGACATTTTAACAATTCACATGCTAAGCTGGGAACCATGGTGGATGCCTGTAATCCCAGCGACCCAGGAGGCTGAGGCAGGAGGATCACAAGTTCAAAGCCAGCCTCAGCAACTTAGCAAGGCCCTAAGCGACTTAGCAAGACCCTGTCTCTAAATAAAACATTAAAAAGGGCTGGGGATGTGGCTCAGTGGTTAAGTGCCCCTGGGTTCAATCCCTGGTACAAAAAAAAAGATTCGTATGCTAATCCCAGCAAGGCTAAAACAGGAAGATCACAAGTTCAAGGCCAGCTTCAGTAATTTAGCAAGACCCTCAGCAACTTAGCAAGACCTTGTCTCAAAAATAAAAAGCTGGGGATATAGCTCAATGGGTTCAATCCCCTGTGCTTTAAAAAAAAAAACAAAAAAAACCCTGAAACTATAAACAGAAATTCATGTGCTATTTTTGGTGGCAGAATAATGTATGACAAACCACTGGCAGACTTTAGTGGGACAGAACAAAAAACAGTTCCCTGACTCCAAAGTCTTGGGGTTCAGCTGACTTGGACTAGGTCAGGGTGGTTTCAGCTGGGCTGGCTCACATGCTGTTTGTGGTCAGCTGTGGGTGGGCTAGGCAGTTGTGATGATCTTGAGGTCCTTTAACTGTTGGCTAACCCACGATGACCTCAGGTGAAATGACAGGTTACTCAACTCTGGGTCACATGATTCATCCTACAACTGACTAGCCTGGGTCTGTTCACACCACAGCAATAAGGAGTAGGAGAGAAAAATCCCCAGTGTGCAATACAATTTCGAGCCTCTACTTAGACTCCCATTGGTCAAAGCAAGTCATGAGACTGAGCCTATGTGGGAAGCAATACAAAGTTCTAGACAAAAGGTATGGATAAAGGCAGGGAGTGGAGCTCAGTGGAAAAGCATGTGCTGAGCATGCACCAGGGCCTGGAGTCAACCCAGCATCAAAAAGGGGCGGGGAATAGATGCAAGAAGGGGTGATCAAGAACAGAGACTGTTAATCCAGTCAGTCTGTCACACCAGACAAGACAGCAGTTGCCTTGTGAGAGTTGTTGTTCAGAACCCTTTAGCACAAGGGAAGGACCAGATAGCAAACATTTCAGATTTTGAGGGTGAACCTCCTGGACCCTGAAAGGAACATGAAAGCAGCCACAGATAATATGGCACATAAAAGGAATCACCATGATGGCTGTGTTCTAATAAAATTATTTATGGGCACTGAAATTTGAATTTCATAATATTCTTTTATTCATTTTTTCAACCATGTAAAAATGTCAAAACTATTTTTAGCTGTAAAGGGCTAAACAAAAACAAGTTGAATTTGGCCTCAGGCCATAGTTTGCTGACTTCTTTGGAAGCCTAGAATAAATCCTGTGGGAAGAGTATTGAAAAAGTATAGGGACCGTGGACACAACGGTGATCTCAGCCATTCAGGAGGCAGAGGCAGGAGGATCACAAGTTTGAGGCCGGCCTTAGCGACTTATCCTCAGCTACTTGTCTCAAAATAAATAAATAAAAAAGGCTGGGGATAGCTCAGTGGTAGAGAACCCCTGCATTCAATCCCTAGCACCCCTCACAGAAGAGTCTAGGTCATCAGATGTCAAGATTTTGACATACAATAAAAAGGAAAAGGTAAGTCTGGCACTGTAATGCACACCTGTAGTCCCAGTTATTCAGGGAGGCTGAGGCAGGAAGGTCCCTGGAGCCCATGGTTTGATTCCAGTCTGGACAACATAGCAATACCCCATCTCAAAAACAAAAAACAGGGGCTGGGGCTATAGCTCAGTTGGTAAAGTGCCTGTCTCACAACAAAAAACAAACAAAAACTAATAAAATGCCCCTAAAGTTCTAACAAAGCCACCATCTGCATTTATTATACCTTTCCCTGTGAACAAGGGTGAATAACAGACTGATTTTAAATCTTTTCATAAAAACTTTCTATAGGAATATTAAAAGCCCTTTGCTCATGGGGAATCTCTTTAAAATAGGCAATTTTCTGTGCCCCAAAATGAATCAGAGCTAGATTGTTTCCTATTGTCTTTACAGAAAACAAGTATAAGCAATTATCTGTTTCTTCATTCACAGTATTTAGGGCACCTTCTGGCCCTGTGAGTTTCTGGGATGTGTGTGTGTGTGTGTGTGTGTGTGTGTGTGTGTGTGTGTGTCACATGACACAAAGTTCAAGTTATAAAAAGGTTTAAACCAGAGGCTGGGATTATGGCTCAGTGGTGGAGCACTTGCCTAGCATGCATGAGGCACTGGGTTTGATCCTCAGCACCACATACAAAACTAAATAAAGTTTAAAGAAAAAAAACAAGCTGAAATTCTTTAAAAAAAAAAAAAAAAAGGACACAGTGATGCCTACCTGAAATCCCATTTTACTTGATCAGCTGAGGCAGGAGGATGGCAAGATAGAGGTCAGCTTGGGCAATTTAGCAAGATCCTTTCTTAACAAATAAGTTTATAGGACTGGGATATAGCTTAATAGTAGAGCACTTGCCTCGCATGCACAAGGCCCTGGTTCCATCCCCCAAACTGCAAAGATAAATAAATTTATCCCCCTTTGCCTTGACAATCTATATTTATTCATAACTTTTATTTTTCAACTGAAGTTCTGGGGATGGAACCCAGGGCTGGCTCACGCAGACAAGAGCTCCACCACTGAGGTGCATCCCCAGCCCTTCCATACTTCTGATCAACCCCAGGTTTGCCAAGCCCACAGCATACCATTTAGTAATTCCAAAGAAAGAACTGGGAGGACTCAACGGAGAGGGCTTGACATTGCATTACTGTCACACTCCTGGGCAGTGACAGGCCAGGATAGATGGGAGGACTGCACTGTACCCACAGGCAGGAGGAAATGCCCCCAGGATAGATTGTGTCCCAATGGCATGACTTCACAAAGGAGGTTGTCCTGCTTTGATCCCCACCTAAAGACTGGAGATAAGGGAAGCAGCCAGTTGCCCTCCTCCTTCCCCCCAGCGCATCTTGTAGCCCTTAGTTCACCTTCAGGAACAACAAGCCTTCTAGCCATTGACTTGTGTGACCTCAACAACTTTCAATAGATAATGTAATAACATTGCAGAAACATTTGTACACAGAAAAAAATCGCTATCCTACATCAATTATTTATTTCAAATCTTTGACAATATGCATATACATTTTATACACACTTGTGATTATGAGGAATAGGTGATAAAATACTTCACTTTTTTGTTTCTGTATATTGTTGGGACAGCCAGGGACCCCACAAAAAGCAGTACCCTTTAAGGGAGTAAAATCTTTGAGAGGGGAATGAGACAGGGTCTATCATAGGGACAAAAGGCAAATGCACTCCTGGGCATTGCTCATGGCTTGCTAACTATTAAGAGCATGATACATGCCCTTTCCTACCATCTCACTCACTCTCAGTCTTCTTGGCCTCAAAAGCACAAAAACAAAACAAAACGGTGTCTCAGAGCCTGGCAGCCCTCATCATAACTCTTCAAGGACAAAGAACATAAAAGGATAAAACTGCTAAAACAGCAAGTTCCCAGGCCCTGTGAGCTGTTCCTTGCCATGATTTGTGTTTTCTTTTGCTTGGCACCTATGTGTTCTCCTAATAGCTGCAGCAACTCATCCTTATCACAATACAGAGAGATTTATACAGGATGCAACTTTGATATGAGAGATAAGAGGGATGCAATATTTGGCGCCAGAATGACTGGCTCACTACCCTTCCTGCAGTTAAAGTGTAGGGGGAAAAACCAACTAAAAAAATGTACCTGGTGGCGCATGCCTGTAATCCAAGCAACTTGAGAGGCTGAGGCAGGAGGATCGCGAGTTCAAATCCAGCCTCAGCAACTTAGCGAGGCCCTTAGCAACTCAGTGAGACCCTGTCTCTAAAATACAAAATAGGGCTGGGGATGTGGCTCAGTGGCCGAGTGCCCCTGAGTTCAATCCCTGGTTCCAAAAAAAAAAAAAAAATGTACCTAGCTCAATTAGCATTCCTAAACCCTGGCCCCCTTGCAGAGCCCCTTTCAGGTGAATAAAACTAGCTGTCTCCTTTGTCCTGGGAGCCAGCCTGACACTCTCTTGGTCAGTCAGTACTGTGTCTCCCTTCTTCTCCACCAAGTCTTGTTCCCAGGGCAGTTGTGCCTTTATCAGATTCTTCTGATGGACAGCACAAGAAACCACCCTGCCGATAACTCTGACATAATTTTAAAAATTTGGTCTTTGCCTGGATTCCTGGCACACAGTTCCTAAAATCCTTGGAATTTCCAAAGTGGCAAGTGCCTTGTACGCTGATGAACTGATGGTGGCTGGAACTCCTGGATTGCTTGCCATGTGGGTACCAACCAAGTGATCAGAGGGTTGGAACTTTCAGTCCCAACCTCTGGGGAGGGAAGGGACCCAGAGATCAAGTTAATCACCAAAGCCAAAGATTTAGTCAATTGTGCTCATGTAATGGAACCTCCACATAAACCCTAAAGGACAGGGTTCAGAGAGCTTCCAGGGAACACATCCAGGTACCGGGAGTGTAGCACCCCCACCTGGAGAGGGCATGACTATTCTTTACACCTTGCCCTGGGCATCTCTTCTATCTGGCTGTCCCTGAGTTGTATCCTTTATCATATCAGTAATCTAGTAAGTGAACCATTTGAGTTCTGTGAAATTAACTTTTTGCAAAGAATCTATATCACAATAGCGCTGGGGCTGTAGCTCTGCGGTAGAGCCTTTGCCTAGCACTTGTGAGACCCTGGGTTTCATCCCCAGCACACAAAAACAAAAAAACCACATTACAATAGAATTCTTCAAACAAGCACCGGCTGGACCACTCATCAAAAGGAGAAAGAAAACAACAACAGATAAGCCCAGGGAGGCTTATGAGATAAGGGCCATTCGGGGCCTTTCAAAACAAGTCATTGCTTCTAACTTTTCTATCTTACCTAACATTCTCATGACTATTAGGTAAACTTTCTGGGATGCATGTTTGGGCTGGTTAACTCTCCACAGCTTGACCAAAAAACAGACCCCTAATTTGACCAATCCTCTCCCCAGGAACGCAGTAGGATACCATCTCAGGGCAATGGCCCACATTTCCCCACTCCACCGTGCCCCACCTATGGAATGCCTCATCAGTGTGTTCCCTGAAGGTACTAATTTACAATGAGCTTTGTTCTCTATCTATAAACGTTATTATGACTTTTTCTCTTTGGAAACTTCATTCAGGACTTCTGTACTTCTGGACCCAGGTCACTCATATTTGGCTGAGAATAAATTATTTTCTTATTTCCTTCAAAGCAGCACACTATTTTGTTTCGACAGTTCTGTGAGTTACCCTAACAAATCACAGAACTCAAGGAGAGTGTTGTGGGAATCCCTGACTTAGAGCCAGTGGGTCAGAAGTACCAGAGACAGGGACTTGGGGTTGGCATCTGGAGCGGAGGGCTCGCCTATGGTCTCTAAAGCTGACTCCTGGTAGTGGCAGAATGGAATTCCAGGCGCTCAGCTGGAGCCCAAGAATGAGTCAGTAGGAAAACCCCATGTGTTGTGTCAGAAGTGAAGTGTTGTGACTTTAGAGGAAATGTTTTATTTCCCCTTTTGTTCTTTTAGCAACAACAATATATTTTATGATATGATATAAATGAACTCTTAAGGATCATTGATTTTCCAAACTCAGAGGTAGGAAATGAGCACTTTAAAAGTGATTACAGAATTCCACTTTTAGTAGGATGAAGTTGCTTCTAGCTAACCAATCTCCAGTCAGGTACGAGAAAAAACAGATAAATTAAAAAAAAAAAAGTCTAAAGTCTATTAAGTCTTGGGCTGGGGATGCAGCTCAGTTCGTAGAGTGCCTACCTCACAAGCACAAGGCCCTGGGTTCAATCCCCAGCACCGCAAAAAAAAAAAAAAAAAAAGTCTATTAGGTCTCAAAGAGATCTGGGGGTGTAGCTGAAGGGTAAAGCACATGTTCAGCATACACAAGCCCTGGGTTTGATCCCTAGCACCAAAACAAGAAAAAAAATTATATATATATATTCTGTATATAGCTATATATCTATATATAGCTGCTGAAGTAAGAAGGACCAGAGGGTCCAAAATTCTAGAGTAGGGATAATCATAGAGAATCGAGCTGACAAACGCAATAGACTTTTTCCTGGGGCATTTGCTGATTCTGGATTTGAACAAGAGGCTAACAACCCAAGCACTGCCCAGAGGGTAGAAGCTGGTGACCACAGAAGCCAGTGGAGCTGAATAGTCTCTTAACACTGGAGGAGGAAAACTGGGACGTGAGGAGCCTTAAAATCATAACAAATTTTTGGCTTAAGATATTTACCAAATTCTGAAGCTGTGCAGGGCCAGAGGCTATAACAAACCAAGCCTCAAACTCTGAAAAGCAGAGATTTGATGGATGGTGCTGCTGATTAGAATTCAGGACCCACCAGGGCCAGGGTGACTCCTCAGGGCTTTCAGCTGAGCACTCAGGGGCTCCTTACTAGGAACAGGATTAAACAGTCAGATTAAGATTTATCAAAGGCACAGGCACGTGCCACCAATCCCAGTGACTTGGGAGGATGAGGCAGTGGGAATCGAAAGTTTGAGGCCAGTCTGGGCAACTGGGATCCTATCTCAAAATAAAAAAATAAAAAGGGTTGGGGATGCAGCTCGGTGGTAGAGCCCCCTGGGTTCAATCCCCAGTATTGGAGGGAGGGAGGAGAAGAAGGAAAAAAAAGAATCTCATTGTAGCCCCAAATCATATAGTCCCTGATTGGATTAAGGTGACCAGCTCCCATTCTCTCTGCCTAGTTGAGGAAATGGAAAAACCTAGAAATACACGAACTTTTAGACAAAATTTCTGCATCTAATGAAAATTACTAACATGCCAAGTGATAGGACCATATTACATCAAACCAGAGAAAAGGAAGAGAATAGAAACAAGTGATCCAAATGTTGGAAAAGGCAGGCAAGGAGTTGGCTAGGGTGTGATGGTCCAGACAATATAGGAAAATATGGAGAAAACAAAATTTAAACTCCCCTCGGGACCTTGCGTCTAGCGATGGCTGACTTAGATCCTCTGGAGGTGCCTCTCCACTTGCAACGGTGAAATCCGGACACGACGCAAAAGGCAGCTACTTGAAGACAGTGCAAAATGAAGGGAAGGGAATCACGAGGAGCCCACCACAGAAGAGGGAATGGATCCTCTCGTGGTTCCTAAGCGTGGCGATCGGACTTCCACACCACTGTGTAAGACGTGCCTCCTTCAAACCTGCTGATGACGTGCACGTGGCCCATCTTATGGGGGAGGGGAGGTGCTGAAAACGGTGTGTTTGCTGCTTGTGCCTTGGCATCTGGCAAAGCTGTTGGCGCGGGAGGTAGCGAGGAATGGGCAGGAACCGGGGAAAGGAGGACACTGTAAAAGGGCCCCTGACGCAGCGGACTCAGCACCCAGCGTGCACGGACACCATCTTGCAAGGAGGTGAACGGAGAAGCACATAAATCCCGCCTTCCCTCGTGTTGGGTGGGGCTGTGCAAGGGCTCCATCTGGGTGGGCGGGCAAGTAACTCAAAACCCATCACCCTGGACCTGCGCCCGGCAAGTCGGCACGCATGCTCTTTCGCAGGACACACATCCTGTTTTCAAGGTAGCACAAGCTACGACTGGCAGCACCAAGGTCAGCTGCGGGCAATAAGGAAGGGCCTCCACCCGCCGCGCCAGACCAGAGGGCTAAAGGAGCCGAGTGCGCAGACGCGGGCGCTCCGATTTCACACCGGGCGCCCGCGTGGGACTCCCCAACAAAGGGCAGCAACTGCACCCGCGCTAGAAAAGGAAAGGTTAACTCTCGCGCCCAAGTCGGGTCACTCTGAGATCACACCCACTATTCAAATAAAAGCCCCAAAGTCCAACCATTTCTGCATAGTCGGTCTCTTACCGATTCCCCACGTGTACCTTCACTTTGCAATAAACCTGCTTTAAGGGCGCTGTGTCTCACTGTGATTCTGCTCCTGCGCCCGGGTAGTGCCCTAATCTCAGGCATTAACACCCAAGAACTGAGAACCACTCGGCTGGCTACTTCCAACGCCGGCCACCGCGCGGTGTGGATGGCACAGTACCGGAGGAGTCCCTAGTCGGGCCCCGAAGTCAATGGAAAGATGGGAATTTCGGGAGGAAAAGAGCCAGACAGAGAAACTCCCAGATTTAACCTACTTAAGTCGCCTTCAAAGCTCTGAACGCGATTCACACTCAAAGCAGCACCAGTAAAGGAAAGCCATCTGGGCTGAGTGTGCTCAACAGTGGAGCATTTGCAATCCCCAGCATTGCAAAAGGAAGACAATAACAATAAGGAAGCAGGAGATCTAAGCCTGGTTCGCGTGCTACCCTCCCAAGGTGATTGCCCCAGGAAACCTAGGAGGAAGAATAACAGAAACCAGAGTCCCTACAACTTAACATTCAAAACTGCCACTAGGGACTGGGGTTGTGGCCCAGTGGTAGAGCACTTGTCTAGCATGTGTGAGGCACTGGGTTTGATTCTCAGCACTGTGTATGAAAAATAAAAAGAATAAAAATAAAGGTCTATCAACATCTAAAAAATATTTTTAAAAAACCTGCCACTATCTGAGATAATTCAGATAATCTCAGATATTGGAACTGACAAAGATATTAAAGCTTCTGTGAAAATATGCTGTCAGTGATTAAAGACAGGAAACCTCAACCAAGAAATGAATTGTTTTTGAAAAACCGATTTTCAGAGGAGATACAATAATGATCAATGAACTAAAAGGCAGATCAATAGAAACTACCCGAAGAGAAGAGCAGGGAAAAGGAAAACAACACCTGTCTGAGAGCCTAGTTAGATAACATCAAACGGCCTACCATACACGTCATTGGAGTTACAGGAGGCAGAGAAAGATGAGAGCAGAACAACATATTTAAGGAAAGAGTAGCCAAATATTTCCCAAATCTGGTGAAAGAAATTTCCAGATTTAAGATATACAGTAAACGCACCTTGAAAAACAACACACACAAAAGGTATATCTGGGCACACGATAGTCAAAGTATTGAAAACTAGAGATGGAGAGCAAATCTGTTTGTTTTTGGTGCTAGGGATCCAAACCCAGGGACTCAAATATGCTAAGCACATCTCTAACCACTAAGCTACACCCCCAACCCAAGAGCAAATCTTGCTTGTTTGTTTGTTTTTGGTGCTGGGGATTGAACGCAGGGACACTAAAGCACAGAGCTAATTTTTATTTTCTATTTTGACACAGGGTCTCACTAAGTTGCTTAGGACCTCTCTTAGTTGCTGAGCCTGACCTCTAACTTGCCATCTTCCTGCCTCAGCTTCCTGAGTGGCTGGGATTACAGGTGTGTGCCACCACTCCTGGCCCAAGAGCAAATCTTAAAAGCAGCAAGAGAAAAACCACAAACTACACACAGAGGAATAGCTTTTAGCTGACTTCTCACTAGAAATCACAGGCCAGAAGGGAGCATAAAACATCTCTAAAACATTAAAGGAAGAAGATTCCCCCAGAATTCTATATTCATCAAAAATTGACTTCAGCGAGGCATGGTGGCGCACGCCTGTAATCCCAGCACTTGGGAGGCTGAGGCAGGAGGATCACGAATTCAAAGCCAGCCTCAGCAACTTAGCGAGGCGAGGCGCTAAGCAACTCAGTGAGACCCTGTCTCTAAATTAAAAATGCAAAATAGGGCTGGGGATGTGGCTCAGTGGTGGAGTGTCCCTGGGTTCAATCCCCAGTACCAAAAAAAAAAAAAAATGACTTCAGCATGCACAAGGTCCTAGATTAAATCTGCAGTACTGCAAAACAAACAAACAAACAAAAAACCCACAAAATTTCAAGAATGTAGCTCAAATAAAAATGTTGTCATAGAAAAGAAAACTAAGAATTAGTTGCCGTCGGGATGGAAAAGGGGGTGATCCCTTTCCTGCCCATCACACCAGATCATGGCCTACATCCCTATAACAAAAAACAGGTTGACAAGAGAAAAGCATGACACATGTATTTGATCTTATGTGACATGGGAGCTCCGGATGGAAGACCCAAAGACCAGGGAGGAACTCTCCATTTTCATGTTTAGGTCAATGAAGAGGGGCAGCTGTGAACCAAGGCCAATGGACAGGAAGGGTCTGAGCTACCGGAAACAGGCGGGAGGGAACCCAGCAAGGCCTGTCTGTTAAGAGGCTCTCAGCCCCGACTCCCCGGGGTTCTAGCATTTCCTCCTCCTGGGTGGGGCAAGATCTCTCTGGAATGAGGCTCTTGATTTCTTTATGCCCTGTTACAGAAAGGCAAGGCTGTGGGGCCTCCTTCTTGAGGAGGGAGAGCTAGAAGAAGAGTTTTAGATTTTATGGCTGGTTTTGGAGAAAGGGGGTTCTGGTGTCTCTGTCTTGGGGAACAGAATTCTAGTTTCTTTGGCTTTCCTTGGGAGAGAATGAGGGGCAAAACAGGAATACAGGGAAAATGACAGAGAAACTTTGCTTCGAAGGCCTTCGTTTTGGAGTATCATTTTCTGAGGTCCAATGTGGCCGACAGTCTTGTAATATAAAAACCACTAAAGCTTTTCTTTGGCTTCAAGGGAAATGATGAAAGATGGAAAGTCAGATCCTCAGAAAGGAAGGAAGCACCTCCGAAATAGTGAGTATCGGGGTATTTGTGTAACTGTAAAGAGCCTTTCTTTCTTTTTCTTTCTCTTTTGAGATGAGGTTTCCCAGTGTTGCCCAGGCTGGTCTCAAACTTCTGGGCTCAACTAATCCTACTGCCTCAGCCTCCCAAGCAGCTGAGACTACAGGTGTGGGTCATTGCGCCCAATGAAAAGATTATTGTTAGTTTTTTCTTTTTTTTTCAATTAATTTACTGAACAATATATAAATATAGAATTATAGTTTTTCAAATACACAGAATTTTTACCAATATGTGCCATATACTGAGCCATAAAAGAACTCTCAATAAACTCAAAAGAATAAATTTAAAGAATAAAGAGTATGTTCTTTGCTGGGCGCTGTGGCCGAGGCCTGTAACCCCAGTGGCTTGGGAGGCTGATACAGGAGGATCGCAAGTTCAAAGCCAGCCCCAGCAACTTAGCAAGACCCCGTCTCAAAATGAAAAATAAAAAGGGCTGGGGGGTGTCACACAGTGGTAGAGCAAACCTGGGATCAGTTCTAAGAAGAAGAAGAAAGGAGGAAGAGGAAGGAGAAAGAGACCTTGGGTTTTATTCTGAGGGTGGTAGAACTTCTGAAGGGTTTGAGCAAGGGGTTAAATATGGTTGAATTTGTTTGAAAAGGTCATTTTGCTTCTTCGGGTAGGCCACATGAGATGTGGCTCAATAGTAGTGGCCCTACTGGTTCAGTCCCTCATACTGGGGGTGGGGATTATTAAAGGACAATAGAACTATAAAGATATAAAGAGAAGAACAGCCAAGGAGGGACCAATTTGACAGTCCCCATCCGCAGGCTGGAGTTCAGACCTCACTGTAGCTCACTGAGGGTTAGAGAAAAGTCATTGGCTTGTCACTGGTTTGCTCGGGCCGGAGCTGATTTACAGGTGCCTGGCAAGAAACAGCCCCTGCTCCAGGACACAGCAAGCCGAGGCATAGGGACATCACCTACAGGGACAGGTCCTGCGCACACAGCACCTACATTGGGAGGCACCCAGGAAACAACCCTCCTAGACCCAGGTGAGCTGTTGTGCAGATGCGCAAGGAGCTGGAGTCCTCCGGTCCACACAGGGCATGCGCAGTCAACTCTACGGGGAGCAGAAAACCTGAGCTGGGGAGCAGACATACAGGGGGAGGTAGGATGCTGCTGTGGGGCACGGTGTCCATTCCTGGAGGGCTTTGGGAAAAACCATCCAGGGCGTAGGCAAGCCAAGGTGGGTGAGGACAGATGCACAGAGGTAGGGCACTGACTTGGGTGCAAGGCCTGGAGGAGGCAGCGTCCTTGACAAGAGGGCCACAGCAAGGTAAGCACCGCGCCTAGCCCAAGTCTGCAAGGTTGCCCAGTGTCTGCTTGTGGCGCGAAGAGGAGCAGAGCCCCACCAGAGGCCCCCCAACACATCGATGGATCTGGGGAAAGCTAACCGGAGCACAGTGGAGCAAGGAAGCAAGCCCTCATCTTCCTGCCGTGTCCCTCCAGTGCCCTCTACTGACCAAGTTCAACACTGCAGTCACTGTAAGGGGGAGATGCCGAGTTCCATCTTATCCCACCCAAGACACCGAAGGATGAATAGGGAGTTGAAGGCAAGGTATTGAGCGAGCCGCACTAGGAAACCACTAAATATTTAGCAATTCAACAATACCCCTGTAAGTAATCTGTGGGCCAATGATTATAAATTATGAAATTATAAAAGGGAAATTATAAAATACTTTGAACTGAACGGAAATGAAAATCCAACCTATATCAAAATGTTTGTGACTCAGTTTTTATCGGAAAAGATAAAAGAAAGCCTGGAGTGGTGGCACACGCCTGTCATGCCCGCGACTCAGGAGGCTGAGGCAGGAGGCTGAGGCAGGAGGATGGCAAGTTCGAGGTCAGCCCTGCAACTTGTTAAGAACCTGAGCAACTTAGCAAGACCCTCCCTCAAAACAGAAAATTAAAAAGGGCTGGGGATGTAGCTTGATCTTAAAGCACCTCTGGGTTAAATCTCACCAAGAAAAAAAGTAGAAGACATTAGTCGTCTTACACATATTAAAGGGATTTGGTTATTTTGCACACACAAAAATTCCAAGTTTACATGACTTCATCAATGAATTGCTCCAAATATTTAAATAAGAATACCTATCTTTCAGGCTGGGGTTGTGGCTCAGTGGGAGAGCACTCGCCTAGCATGAGTTAGGCCCTGGGTTCGATCCTTAGCACCAAAGAAAAATAAAATGAAAGTATTGGGTCCACCTACAACTAAAACCTATATATATATGTTTTTTTCCTGTCTTTAATGTATCTTTATACCTATCTTTCTACAATCTTTTCCAGGGATTAAAAAGGGAAGAGAAACTTTTCTTTCACTTCATGAAGCTAACCTAAACTTGACACACATTTGTCATGATTCTTACAAGAAAAAATTACAGACCAATCTCTCATGAACATATTAAAAACAGATGAAGTCCAGTAATATATAAAAGATAATATATCTATATCTGGAGCCTCTGAGAGCACATCTAGGTTCAATGACCTGCTAGGAAGACTCACAGGACTTGGCATCCAGTTGTACTCATGCTGTGACATTTTTTTTTTGAGGTGGGGGTAGCAGGGATTGAACCCAGGGGCACTCGACCACTGAGCCACATCCCCAGCCCTATTTTGTATTTTATTTAGAGACAGGTCTCACTGAGTTGCTTAGTGCCTCGCTTTTGCTGAGGCTGGCTTTGAACTCACAATCCTCCTGCCTCAGCCTCCCAAGCTCTTGGGATTACAAGCATGTGCCAGCTTCTGTGACTTTTACAGGAGAAGAATAAAGCAAAATCAGCAGAGGGGAAACGTGCATGGGCAAAGTCCAGGGAAAGCAGGAGAGTGTTTCCAAGAGCCTCTCCTAGTGGAATCACGCAGGTCGGGCTTAATCCTTCAGCAATGAGTTCTCACAACACATGTGACATATTGTCCACAGGATTACTCAGAGATTCAGTGTCCCAGGTTTTTATCAGGAGCTGATTACTGAGGCACATTCTGCCTACCGTGTACCAAAATTCTAGACTCCCTGAAGGAAAGCAGATGTTCATTATAAGCCAGTCTTTGTACAGTTTACTCCAGGAGTCAACTTTGGATTGTTGGGAATCCTTCCAAACTCCAAGTTTCCAAATGCCAGTCAAGAGCCAACCTTGCAAACAGGTCTTTCTACGACAGTAGTGTCAGCCCTGCTGTTTTAACTTTCTTTTTTCTTTTTTTTTTTTTGGTACTGGGAGTTGAACTTGGGGTCTCACTAGTGCTAGATACTTTCCACTGAGCTACGCCTCTAGCTCTTTTTAAAAAATTTAAGACAGGGTCTCTCTAAGTTGCCCAGGTTGACCTCCAACTTGAGGTCCTCCTGCCTCAGCCTCCCAAGTGACTAAGATTTCAGGCATGCATCACTACACCTGGCCTATTTTAAGTCTTTCCTGCCCAATATCATAACTAAATGCTTTGTTTCCAGGAAGGCAAGATTGCGTATACTCTGGAATAATCAATGTAATAATCCACTCTGTTAGCTGAATAAAAAGAAAAAAAATCATATGGTCATCTCAATAGATACAGAAAAAAGCACTTAATAAAATGTATTATAAGAAAAGTTGAATCCCATTTGTGTACAATGACTCAAAATGCATTCTGCTCTCCTGTATATCTAAATAGAACAAACAATAAAAAATGTATTATAAGTCTTTTTTCTTTTTCTTTCTTTTTCTGGGGGGGAGGTTACTGGAAATTGAACTCAGAGGTAACCAACCACTGAGTGACATCCCCAGCCTTATTCTGTATTTTATTTATAGAGAGGGTCTCACTGAGTTGCTTAGTGCCTTGCTGTTGCTGAGGCTGGCTTTGAACTCATGATCCTCCTGCCTCAGCCTCTTGAACCGCTGGGATTACAAGTGTGCACCACTATGCCCGGCTATCATAAGTCTTTGAGCAAACTAAGACTTCATTAATCTTATGAGTATCTATAAAAATCTATAGTAATATATTAATAGTGAAATATTAAATACTTCTTGAAGATAGGAGTAAGAATTTGATACCAAACACACACACACACACACACACACACACACACACA
>JAJEJO010053197.1:39962-85258 GCA_020662805.1 Glaucomys volans | reverse complement strand
GGTACTGGGGATTGAACCCAGGGGCACTCCACCACTGAGCCACATCCCCAGCCCTATTTTGTATTTTATTTAGAGACAGGGTCTCACTGAGTTGCTTAGGGCCTCACTAAGTTGCTGAGGCTGGCTTTGAACTCTAGATCCTCCTGCCTCAGCCTCCCAAGCGCTGGGATTATAGGCGTCCGCCACCATGCCCGGCTGGAGGTCTTAACCAGTACAATAAGGCAAGAAAAAGAAATTGAAGGTATTAAGGATTCAAAAAAGGTAAAAATGACTGTTTTTGCTAATCATGTGTTATGTACATAAAAAGCCAAAAGTACCTACCATGGCCTGTTAGGAATAATCAGTTTAGTAAGGCCTTTGGATATTGGAACAGTCTGCCATGGGCCCTCGGAGGCCTGGTACATTCTTACTAATACCGTGCACAGGTAGTTTAGTGGGTCTAGGTCAGAGGACGGGGCTTAGCTTGATTTGCTCTTGCTAAAAAAAGGTGTTGAGCCCTTGGCCCTGGGCTCCTCAGCTGTGGCAAAACTGATTGTGCATGTCATTGTCTGGGCTTATGGTGTTCATAGGACTTGAGGACAGACGACCCAGGCTGGCTCCTGTTGTTTGCTGTGTTGTGAGCAATTTAGTCTCACTGTCCACTTTGTTACCTATGGAATTGTGGCATATTCTGATGTGGGTCAGCAATGTTTTTCTTAAAAGATGTCATGTAAGTCTGGTCTTTATTGCACCTAGATAACACTTCATCACAGCATGCAACAAAATACCTAATATGTGAATGTGAGTATGGAAATGTTCCCCACTAGAACTTTTTTTACAAAATAAGTAACTGGGATTCATTAATTCCTGCACCCTTGGAAAGATAACACCTTGAAACAAGCCAAATACAATGGATGAAAAATTGTCTGCCTTGAATTTTGCTATTTGTATGGGAGTGTAAGTTTGAATAAATAAAAAGGCTAGGTATTAGCAAAAAAAAAAAAAAGTAACTGACCCACCATCCTTCCATCTGAGGATCGGGGTAAGAACTTGTCTAATATCTTTTGTCTAGTAAGTACTAGATTTGGGGATGGAAGATCTGAACCCCTTTCCTCCTGATCACCTTATTTATCACTTTGCTAAAGGGACCCTTAAAAAATGGAGTTAAAGCTGGGGCAGTAGCACATGCCTGTAATCTCAGCCACTTGAGAGGCCGAGGCAGGAGGACAGTAAAGTTCAAGGTCAGCCTCAGCAACTTAGTGAAACCTTGTCTCAAAAAATAAAAAAGGGCTGAGGGTGTAGCTCAGGGGTAGAGCATCCCTCGGTTCAATCTCCAGCAGGGAATGCAGTTAAGGGCTCCCCTGTCCTCCAGCCTGCAGTTTTGCGAATGGAAGGCCCAAGCAGAGATCAGAGTGCAAAAGTTAGGAGAGATGGAGGTCGGGCATTTATCCACCTGCTTTCCAGGCCTGGCGGGAGGCCCTCTACACACAGTACTTTCTCTAGGTTCAGGGGTTGCTTAAGCCTAGAAGTAACAAGACTGCCCCACCCACACTCCAACTAGCCAGGGGCATAGCACTTTCCTTACAGGTTAGTCACTCACCTCCGGTTACCCAGGTCGAGCATGCCATCTGTTACCTGCCTGCCAGACCCTGATCGACACAGGGCCAACAGCCAAGTCAGCCTGAGTCCTTTCAAACCCTCTCTTTTCCCCACTCCCCTGCCCCCAGGGGCACACTTTCACTGTTCTAAATCGCAATCGGGGTTCAAAGCTCAGCTCAAGGGCCATCTCTTGGCAACTTCTTTCAATTTCCACACGGGAGCACATTGTCCCCTCACCTTCTACTGCACTTTTGAGTCTGGTGACCATGTTTTTGCTTCGCATGTTCTTATTTATTTGTGCTCCAGGAAAAGTCGCTCTATTCCGACTCCTGGTGTCCATAACTCCTGGTACATAAATGAGCCGCAGGAAAGACCAATGCTAACCTCCAGCCCGCGTCTGTGCGTCTCTACAGCACGGTCGCGCGTACCCTTTCTCATTTTTCACACGGCTGTTAGAAAAGAGATCGTGGGACCAGGGCCCATCCTCAGGGCACTACAGCAACTGGCCGCTTGTGCTCAACGTCCTGTAACCCAGGGTAAGGGGAGTCTGAAAGCTGGCCTGTCCCTGTCCCCAGGGGCCTGCAGACGACGGCTTGGTGAGCTGCCACTGTTCTCGTTCTGGGTGAGGCTGACCGCCAACCAAACGCCAACAGTGGCTGGGGGGGGATTCCCGCGCATGCGCAGTGGGCCCGCGATAGCCCGAGCCGCGGGGAACCATCGAGTACTGCGGGTTGGCAGAGAGGCCAGAAGCCGGGCCGCTCCGTCCCCTGCTTCCGGCAGAACCTCGCTGCTCTGGGAGCGGCTGCTGCCGCGTACGCAGTTTCCATGGGGACTGAAGATGGCGCCGCGAGGTGAGATTTCGGAGGTGTGTGAATCTCTGGTCCCGATCCCACCGGTATCCCGCCAGCCCCGCTGCCCTCCTTCTCTTCCAGAGCTCCACCTGAAGCTCCCATTCTCAAGGGTTAGGGACATCGTTCCGCACTTGTGCAAAGTGGGGTTTCGCAACCCCGCCCACCTTGAGTGCCTGAGGGCTCGAGATGCGAGTGTGACGTACTGCACCCCTGCATCCTTGGCTGGGCCTGTCCTGGGCTGGCGCAGCCCCGAATCTGCTGGCTTCGAACAGGCCACTGCTGGTCTCTGCATCCTAATTTCCCCTCCCAAGTAGTGACGGGGTAAGGTCTTTGAGGTGCCCAGCAGCTGTGATGACCTCTGAGTTACCTTTGATTTCTCCCCTGAAGGCAGAAGAGCAGAGATTGACAGTAGTTCCTGGAAAGGAGGAGAGGAAGTCCATGAACACCACACCCTTCACCCCCGCCATCTCTTTGCCAGCAATCGGAAGTGCCTTTAAGTAACCCACCTCACTCGCTGTGACCTCATGTTTTCTCGAAGTTAGACACAGCCAGACAAAGAACAGAGCTTAAGCTGCCCCTCCCACCCATCCCACTTCTCTGTGCTTGTCTTTTCAGGTAACCGGTTGTCCTCAACCCCCCTGGAAATCCTGTTCTTCCTGAATGGGTGGTATTATGCTACCTATTTCCTGCTGGAACTCTTCATATTCCTCTATAAAGGTAAGGCTGGGCTTGACGACCCCTGCCCCAGCTTCCTTTTCTCACTTCAGCCCAGGGCAAACTCCTACCAAGAACGTTTCATTCTTTTCTGTCCCCTGCATCTCCTCTTCACCACAAGGCTGAAGTCTCTCCATCAGATGGCTTCTTTAGAATGATTATTTAGGAAAGCCCTTAAGAATTTCTGAAGTTTGGGAAATGTGGACTTCTCCATCTGACTCTTCACCATCACTTCTCTTTGCTGAACTCTAGTTTCATCCCATTGGTGACCCTCAGAAACTATACAGTGGTCTAGGTATCCCTTTATATGCGATCCTTTTGAGCTGGAGTCCCCATATATTTAGAAGTAAAAGCCTTCCTCTAACAGACATAGGTGCACTATGAGTTAACATTTTCTGCAGCTGTAATCATGCCCACAGCTCCCTAAGTAGTTCATGGAAAACTAAGACTAATGTCCTTTTTGTTCCCCAGTGTATGGCAGTTCTTGTGGGTCATTTGTCATTTGATGTTGGTAGACTCTGGCTTTTTTATTGGCAGGTCTCCTGCTGCCATATCCAACAGCCAACCTAGTATTGGATGTGGTGATGCTCCTCCTTTATCTTGGAATTGAAGTAATTCGACTGTTTTTTGGTGAGTGTTGTTCAGAGACTATTTCCATTTCTTATGAGGTGAACTGGTGTCAGTAACTTGATTAACAAGACAAAGTGCATAACCTGGGCTCACTGTTACAGATTGGATCTGGTGGTATATTCCATTACTCCCTCTCTGAAGCATCAAGCTGCTACTTTATATATATTTATTTATGTGTACATATATATATTATATGTTTATATATGTATATATATATAATACATATATATATATGTAAATTTTTTTTTTTTTCAGTGCTGGGGATGAAACCCAGGTCCTCACACATGCTATTACCACTGAACCATATCCCAAGCTTCAAGCTCTGCTTTATTTTTTGGGTCAGGGTTTGTATCTGTTATTCTGCTGGGGTAAAGGCAGGCAGTAGCATGGTATCCTAGGTTATTCCTTCCTAGCTGCCTAACTACTTCAAGAATGCCTGTTTCCTCTTATTGATTTGCTTGGGAGAAAAGATTAAATTGTAAACTGTGTCTAGTGCAGTACATGCCTGTACTATGATCCTCTCTACTTCTCTGAGGATTTTTTAGTTTTTAATTCTTTTTGCAGTACTGGGGATTGAACCCAGGATTGTTTTACCACTGAGCTACATCCCCACTCCCATTTTTAATTTTGAGACAGGGTCTCACTAAGTTGCCCAGATTGGCCTTGAACTCGCAACCCTCCTGCCCCAGCCTCCCCAGTTCCTGGGATGATAGGCATGTACCTTTGCACCCAGCTGAGTAAGAATCTCTTGCACAAGTTTTATCTTCTCAGAAATAGAGAGTAAAATGCTTATTAGTTAGAATGTCTCATCCCTGAAACAGTGTTAAAGCACAAGCTGAGGGAAGAGTACTTGGAACACACACGGGAAAGGATATAAAGGGCTCATGTTAATCACTAAGGAAAAGAAAAAATAATGTTAAAAATTGGTAAGGGACACTAATTGTTCACATGAGAATAATTACAGAGGACCAGTAAACTTGAAAAGAAGCCCAAATTCCATAATAAAAAGCAAATTGAAACATTAAGGTAACATTTTTTCACCCATTGGACTAGTAGCAATAAATATTTACAACATTGAGTTTTAGAGAAGGTGTAGGGAACAGATATTTTTATACACTCTGATGTATAAAAACACATGCTTTTATATTTTCTGAAATTATTTTTTGAATTAGTTGAACAGTTTTCAATGATTATATATTATTTTTATTTTATTTTTTATTTTTATTTATTTATTTATTTTTTTGCGGTGCTGGGGATTGAACCCAGGGCCTTGTGCTTGCAAGGCAAGCACTCTACCAACTGAGCTATATCCCCAGCCCTATATATTATTTTTATAATTACACTTTTTTTTTTTTTCCCTGAAGAAAGATCCCATTGTCCCTTGTGTGAGAGCCAGACTGGAAGCAGGACCTCTGAAGTAAATGATCCAATTCTGTAACTCCCCCAAGCTTTTTAGTTCAGTGGGATTCACTTGTAATGTGCACCTCCCTCTCAGGATCCTTTTTCTCTGCTCACCAGTCCTTCTTATCCTTTCCACCTTTCCCTTGAGGCCAGAGAAGGCAGGCCACTTGGAGGTGACTCCATGGACTATGTTTGACAGGTACAAAGGGAAACCTCTGCCAGCGAAAGATGCCACTTGGTATTAGTGTGGCCTTGACCTTCCCATCTGCCATGATGGCCTCCTATTACCTGCTGCTACAGACCTATGTGCTCCGCCTGGAAGCCATCATGAACAGCATCTTGCTTTTCTTCTGTGGCTCAGAGCTGCTGCTTGAGGTGCTTACCCTGGCTGCTTTCTCCAGGTACTGCTGCTTAGGGCTGGATTCCCACCCCAGGGAGGGATTCCTTGTTCTTTGGAGGCCTGAGGGGTCTAGAGGACGGATAATATTTAAGGGGATATCCGTGGGACTGCCTTTCCCATTTTGGTAGGTGGGAAGCTCCCTTTGTAAAGGTATTCTTCTGGTTATTTAGGGCTAAGAGACTTGGAATATGAAACAGTTCAGGCCAGCTGTTCTTGTTCACTGGTCTTTTAACATTTTCTTTCTTTCTTTCTGCATCAGTATGGACAGGATTTGAAGTACAAAAATTTCAGCCTGCAACTGAGGCTGACACCACACATATATTCTTCTGGTACTATTGCCTGCACCTATGAGAAGCGATGGGTCACATTGGCCTGGAGAGGTTGTGTGACTTTTCCTCAGAACTGATGTTTGGGCGACGAACCCACATAAGGCCAATGGGTATGATTTGCTAGACCAGGACTATCAGCCTCAGAGACTCTTCTACACTCCATTCCTAGGAGGGGCAAGGCTATCCCCATCCTGGCCTATCCCAGAACAGTTTCCTGCAGACCTCAAGTTCTCCTCTTTGACCATTGTGGCTAGAGCATCTTATGTGGACCATCTTGACTCCTTGGGCTTCCAGCAGGACCTGAGCAATATACGCCCTGTACGTGCTATGCTACACCTGTCCCGTATCCGCAGAGAGAGTGGTGGGCTCCCGGAGTGATGCAAAAGCCTCTTGCTCCATCTCCTAAGGACACTGAACTCCAGAACCTTTGTAGTAGCTTATGGTATTATTTTTCTACTCTGATCATGAAGCAAACACTATTTTATAATAAATATGTATTTTTGGTTGTGGGGTTGGCAGCCTTTTCCTTATGACACCTGTCCCTAGAATTTCATCCTCTCCAAGAGAAGGTAAAGAGTATCACAGCAGTATGTTCTGAGGCTGTATTAGTGATAACAGTGTGACACAAAGGCAGTGATGAAGGTGTCCCACTGATTTTTCCCCATGCTGTAGCCTGAATCAGTCCTGAAAGGCACTGCCATCCTGTCTTCAGTTGTCATTTGCAAATCTGCTTACATGCTCTCCCTCTGCTCCAAAGGCAGCATCTTGTCTTACACTGCTCTTACAGCTACCTCTAGCTCCGTTCCCCGATGGGCTGTGTGTTGTTGGAAGAAGCATATTCTAAACTTAACACACACACGTCTTTTCTTTTTTTGGTCATTTATTTAAAATTGTTGAGTTAAAAGAAACACATTTTTTTTTTTTTTTTACACTAGAGAGAATGGTGCTCCAGGTGAGTGTATCATTTCTTTTTCCAAGTAGCTATCTTTAGAACTGTTCTATATCTTGCTTGGGAGTGGCCATGTTTTTTAGTATCAAGAAGCTACCAGGCTGAGCGCGGTGGCGCACACCTGTAATCCCAGCACTTGCGAGGCTGAGGCAGGAGGATCGCGAGTTCAAAGCCAGCCTCAGCAACTTAGTGAGGCCCTAAGCAACTCAGTGAGACCCTGTCTCTAAATAAAATACAAAATAGGGCTGGGGATGTGGATCAGTGGTCGAGTGCCCCTGGGTTCAATCCCCAGTGCCAAAAAAGAAAAAGCTACCAGGAGCTATGAAAGAGAGCATCCACTTTAGGAAACCTTGAGGCCTGTGTGTCGGTCATCAGATATATCCTAGAATATCTGCTTTTACTAAAAAAAATTGACCTTTAAACCTTCTATGATTTTTTTTCAGGGGTGGGGTACTAGGGATTGAATTTAGGGGCACTTGGCTACTGACCCACATCCGCAGTCCTATTTTATATTTAGAAACAGGGTCTCACTGAGTTGCTTAGTGCCTTGCTTTTGCTCAGGCTGGCTTGGAACTTGCAATTGTCTCAGCCTCCTGAGCCACTGGGATTACAAGCATGCACTGCCACACCTGGCTCTATGATGGTTTTTAACTTGGCTTTCCCCCACGCCCCCACATCATTAGGCCCCTTCTTATCTTATGGTTCCACTGTTCAAAGCACTGATGCTTTTTCCCGTTTCCTCTCTGCTCTTGCCTCCTAGTTGCCCTTGGTGTCTATCCAAAAACTACAGTGGACAGGTCTCATCAGCCATGAAATAGTAACAAAAAGTTCAACAGGAGCTTCCATGATAGTTCAATCTTAAATTCCATGAAGATCAATTCGCTGCTGCTTCTCACACTTGGTTTCTTTAGCCCTTCTTGGAAATAATCCCAGCATCCAACTAGAGAGGAATCCATCCTTTATGACCTCCCAGTTTGATTTAGAGGTTCAGTGGTCCATCCTTCGAGCAGCACAGATAAATGTAAAGTTCGGTGGGAAGTGAATTGGCTTATCAAATCTCAACATTAGAATTCAAAGGGACTATAGAGATCAACTAAGTCTAATTCCCTACTTTGCAGGCTTAGAGTCAACATAGTGCTGCACAACTGGTTACTGACAGGTGGCACTAGAAGGCTTATATGAGTCTGTCTAGATGAAAATTCCATTTCTCAACAGGTACCACTTGCAGATGAGAATAATGGTTAAAAACGAGGACATGATTAGGTTAAGTGGAAGCATAGGCCACTGCGTTTCCTGAAGGTGGCTCCATAAATGTTTATTCTTCTGGAAGTTGTTGGGGCCTCTTATGTAGATATTTGGTCACACTAGAGTAGAACACTGTATAATAGAAGTCAAGGTAGTGGAGGACAGGAAGTCTTGTGACTGTGGCGGGGCTACATTGGAATGTGAGGGAAGCCACTTTATAGCCCATACACAAACATTTTGGGACAGTGGAGAGGGTGTGGTCATGCAAGTGGCAGACTGCTCGTTGCTCACTCACGGCTACAACTAGCAAGTGGACTGCAGTGGTCATCTTATGGACTGATGCCCTTAGTCCAGATGAAGAAGCATTTAGAAAACAGGTTTCTGGCTTTGTACCATGACTGAAACATAGGAGACAAGTTCCTCCAGTGTCTTGTAGGCAATATTTAACCCACATAATGATCCCATGGGGCAGGTGATACATTCTTGTTGTCACACACATTGTGTTCAAGGGTATCCATCTTAGAATCTGAACCTATGGGTAGCCCACACATCTGCCCTTTTTTGGTGGGGGAATACTGGGGACTGAACTCAGAGGCACTCAACCACTGAGTCACATCCCCAACCTTATTTTGTATTTTTTTTTTTTTTTTTTTGGTACTGGGGACTGAACTCAGGGACACTCCACCACTGAGCCACATCCCCAGCCCTATTTTGTATTTTATTTAGAGACAGGGTCTCACTGAGTTGCTTAGGGCCTCGCTAAGTTGCTGAGTCTGGCTTTGAACTCTCGATCCTCCTGCCTCAGCCTCCCAAGTGCTGGGATTATAGGTGTGCGCCACTGCACCCAGCTTATATTTTCTTTTGAGACAGGGTCTCAGTTGTTTAGCGCCTCACTTTTTGCTGAAGATGGTTTTGAACTCATAGTCCTCCTGCCTCAGTCTCCTGAACTGCTGGGATTATAGGTGTTCACTACCACTACCAGCCTTTTTACATTTTTTTTTTTTGCACTGGGGATTGAACCCAAGGGCACTCCACCACTGAGCCACATCTCCAGCCCTATTTTTTGTATTTTATTTAGAGACAGGGCCTTGCTGAGTTGCTGAGGCTGGCTTCAAACTCACAATCCTCCTGCCTCAGCCTCCCAAGTGCTGGGATTACAGGTGTGCGCCACCACACCTGGCGTTTTTACATTTTTTGAGACAGGTTCTCACTACATTGCTCAGGCTGGCCTTGAACTTGCCATCCTCCTGCCTCAGCCTCCCAAGTAGCTGAGATTACAAGCATGCACAAGCACACCAGGCCAGGTCCTTCCTTTCTGTACCACCACATACTGCCTAGATCATACTGAATGTAACCTCTGAGTTACCAGTCCTCATACTTTAGTCTGAAGGAAAAAAAAAAAAAAGTCATCTGGCATCTGGGACATAAAAAAGATTACTAGACTTTAAGTAAATCGAAGGAACAGGAACAGGCATTTGGCCAGCATGGCAGGTATTGAGATGCCAGTGACCATGGGCTTGAAAACACTTGTTTGAACTCTGAGACCTGGGGATTTGACTCAGTGGTAGTGCATCAGCATGCTGCGGCCCTGGTTCGATATCTAGTGCCACCAAAAAATAAACTCTTGAGAGGGACCAATTATTTTTCCTCTCCATTTCAAGTTTCACGATTATCCTAGCCAGGTAGCGAATTTTCCTTCTCCGAAAGGTTACTTTTACACTGATCTTGCTTTACCCATTATCATCATCTGGTCTGTGGTTCAACTTTTTATCTTCTAATCTTATTCACTTTTATAAAAAAAAATAAAGCGGTGTGTCGTATTCCCTGCTTTGGGCTTCTTGGGTAGTGGCAACTGGAACAGCCAGATGTGAGGGTTCTGGTTTGTGGATGGTATCCTGGACCATCTCTGACTCTACTGAAGGCCAAGATTCCTCCACTCAAATTCAGACATCAAATGGATTATAGGGATCAGCGTGGCTACATTCTTGGGTAACACGACATGCTATTAACCTTGAACTCCTTATTGTCATCAGAGTAGATGTTTTCTTTAACCAGGGTATTAGCGGGCTAAGGAAAAAAGGTCAACTTCAAGAGGCACCTCCAAAGGTCTGCAGACGTCTCTCAGGAGGCTCACCAGTCAACCTTGGCTATAGAGTAACGTGAAGTTCCAGCTAAGAACTTGGGGTTTTGCTACATCCCACAGCATCTACATCAGCCCATGCCCATGCCCGACACCTCAACAAATCTATTCAATGCAGAATCCACAAAACAGCTCACACCCCATTTATTATTTAAAAATATTTTGTTACAAAAGGAAAAAAAATACAATGCAGTATAAAAGATTGACAGCGTCATCAAGTTTATTACACAATTTTCAACCTATCAGAAAGACAAACAAATCACCGACAACAGGGGGACGGGGGGCCTTGGCCTTTGTGAGGGCTGGGTTTTTTTTTTTTTTTTCTCCTTTTTGCTATCAGGAAATAAAACTAAAATTGTCGTTGAGTAAAAACAAAACGAAAATGGGGAGAAAATAATTCTCCGGGTAAACGGCTTTTCTGATATTCTATATAGTTTTTCCTTAAACTGTCACCTTACTTGGTTTTCTCTACATTTTAAAAAGACACCCGGAGCTGCTCTCGAGGATAAGCACATCACTTAACACTTGGCCAGATGGGCGGGGTGCCATGTTCTGAAGTGGTGGGGACAGGGTTGGTGGACAGGGGGAAAAAGCTACAACCTGTAGCCTCTGTCCCAAGGGAATGTGCCTCTCCAACCCTGGGGGATTCCCTCAGTGACTGAGGGGTGTATCAGAAACGTGCTGGGAACAGAGGAAGGGTTCAGTCCAATTTAGTCTCTCCCTTCTGAGCCAGAAGGGTCTCCAGTGACCCTATGCCTCACATGCCGTCTCATCTTACAATGCCACGTCTCTTCTCACACTGGATGTCATATGCCCCGTAGATGCCCCGTAGATACGTGCAGAAGTAGCATCACCCCATGGGTATTGCAGGACCCTACTGCTGCCGCCTTCCTCAACAGCAACCACATCACAATTTGGATATTATGGGAAAAGCAATTCCGTTTGCCTGTGTAGAAAATGCCCCCAGAGTGCTGGTCCTTAGAACTCTGAGCTGAGTTCATTCAAGTCAGGCTTCATTTCTTCCTTGCTCCTTAATAGAGGCAGGAAGTACCTCCAGGCAGAGTGAGTGGAGCTATTACATCAATGTCAACAGATGGAAAGACAACAAATTTGTGACTTTACCTGCCTACTAGTGCCGGGTTATCCCACAATAAGTAAAAGTGTGTACCTGGGGGATGCAAGCCCATGCTTACATCAAACCTGAAAAAAGAAAAGCCCATGGGAGTAGGCCAGATCCTGCCCAACTTGCCTCCTTCCCACGCCTCCTGGTACTTCACTAAGGTTCTTCATTGCTGAGGTCCCGATTCCCATCTCCCAATGGCAGTAGCTTCCTCTAAAACAAGGAAGCAGCCTTCTTGGGGGAAGGGCTCCATGTGTTAAATGGAAAAGCCCCAGGGAAAGGGAACACTTCAGAGAGCCAGTTATTGCAAGAGCAACCAAGCACTAAGCAGCAGAGGGTGGCAATTGGTTCTGCCAGGCGACCCAGCAGAAAGCAAACTCATGGCCTTCTCTGCTTAGGAGGGACAAGTCCACTGAGAAGGCTGGGCAGCAGGGAGTTCAGCCCTCTGGGAGGCCAGGGAAATAAACCGTCAATATGTAAGAGGGGAAAACCAAGAACAGAAGTAGCTTTTCACAAGGTATTTTCTGTTCTCCTGGTCCCTCCTCAAAGGGCTGAGAAGGTAAAAGAGTTAAACAAAGAAGTGGTGTGTTAGCAAGGGGTTTGGACCCTCTTGACCCCATCAAATCTAGTGCTGAGGGCAGGACCCTGGGTATATTTTGGCACACCCAGTCACTCTCCCTGATCCTGCATGGAGGATCCATTCTCTTTGGGAAGAAGTCTTCCCATCAACCTCACCACTGCACTGCTCCTGGAGAATCAGAAACTCATACGTTTCCTTGGACAAAGCACCATTCTCTATGGAGACCAGGGCCTGAACATGTTGCTTTCGTCCTGTCTGCCACCCCCCACCCCCAACCACATGAAGTCTTTAGGTTCTTTCCCCCAGCACACAGGGGTGTGGGATTGGGAGGGTTGCCAAGCCATCTTCAAACCTGTAGGGCAGAGGGTATTCCCTGGGTGTCAGGAGGGAGTTAGGGGTTTGGAGGAAGGGAAAGAGGTGGAGCGGCCTCCGTCCTTTAGTCCTGATCAAGGTGAGGAGATGCAAGTCCATTAAAAAAACATTTGCTTCCAACCAGATTCCTGCAATGAGAACATCAGAAGAGGAGAAATAAAATATAGAGGTTACTTTCTGATCAGTAGAGGCTTGCATGAAATACGCTAGCATTTTCTTAACTTACAAGGTAAGAAGTAGGGGATGTAGACAGAGAATGTAAGCCTGGGAAGGCAGAAGAAAGCAAGCAGATCACCTGAAACTGAGAAGCAGTGAGGGAATGGATGTAGTTGAGAAAGAGAAAAAAGCAGTAATATCTTACTTTAAGGTTGGGGAAAAACACAACATAATGAAGTCTCAAAAAGCAGACTGAAAGGGAGATTTTGGTAAGAAAAGTATAGAAACTAATACATTTCAAGAAAAAATTTCTGTAAGGGAACATGGTGAGTTTAAACACTCTCGGAAAATCTAGTCTAAATCATAGCTTACCTTGTGGGGAAGCAAAAAGATCTGGAAATGGGAGGTACAGTGCTAAGAAAAAAATGTGTAGATTACTAAATCCATTATCCCCCAAAATGCCCCAGCAGGGAGCAAGCACTTCCAGTTAACTCCCAAATTTTATTTTCTTTTAAAGAAGCACTGGATAAAGCAGATTACACACAATGTCTTTGTAAGGATGCACACGCACACGCACGCAGCCCCAGAGCTTTTCTAAGCTCTTCTAGAACTCAAAAGATTTTAAGTTTCTCCACAGATGACCTCTGTGAGTGAGAGGCCAAGAAGTATGTGAACATGACACAGGAACCACCTAACTCCAAAAGCAAAGCAAGGAAGGAAAAGACAATAATCAGTAGCAATTGCCATCAGAGAAACCTAAAGCCTTCACCCAAGAGTAAAGATCTATTATCTACTCATCACATCACCACCAAACCTAAGGTCCCCAGTGCACTCAGCCCTAGTTACAGTATTGCAATATCAATGCGCAGATGGTAGTGTGGTCAGTCTTACTACACAAAACAGACTTAACAGTCAAAAAGAAAAAGGAGAACTAAATTCAGATTTAGAATTATAGAATTTCTGCTGGGTGCAGTGGTGCACACCAGTGACTTGGGAGACTAGGGCAAAAGGATTAACAACTTCAAGGCCAGCTTCTATAACTTAGCAAAAACCTGTCTCAAATTTAAAAATTAAAAGGGTAGGGATACAGCTAGCAATAGAGCATTCCTGGGTTCAATCCTCAGTACCATGAAGAAATAAAAAGAATTATGGAAGGTTTTTTGGTTGTTGTTTTAGTATTTGGAATTGAATCAAGGGCCTCATGAATGCTAGACACAGGTGGGAATTTCTACCAACGCCCAAAGTAGCAACACAGCCTACACCTAAAAACTCATCCTTTATATATCCATTTTTGTACAGAGGCCTCAGAACACCTGGAGGATCTAGCCTAGAAAAAAAGACATCTACATGGCACTTGATCCTTCTAACCCTGTGACGGTGCTATTTTCAGCTTGGATCCTCACTCCGTAAGGCCTCTGTCTTGCTGGCTTCTGTAACACCTATGTAGGCAGGTATGTGTCATATTTTCTTCTCTTTTTTCCTTTTTTCTCCAGTACTGGGGATCAAGCCCGAGGCTCCTGTATGCTAGGCAAGTGCTTTACAATGAACTGCCCAGCCTGTTCCATCTTTATGTAAGTGAACACTGAAACTCTTAGTGCATTCTCCATGTCACACCATTCAGGTATCTGAATTTAACTAGATCAAAATTGAACAGAGCTGTTTTCAATGAATCAGGAGGATAGGAATATGGTGAGAATGACTGCATTTCAAGTAAAATAATATTCTAAAAAAACAAAACAACTGACACAGTTGAATATTACAGAAAACTGAAGCCAGAGAACATTCTCAAACTTCAGAACATGCACTATCCCTGGAATAGATATGATATGTGAACTGTTCTTACAAATCAAGATGCAGAGAAAACTGGTGTATCAAGAACACTGAGTTCTGGAAAGTCTATGGCTACATTCTACGGTAACATTTGAATGCAAACAGAAATCAAAGACTGCTTCAGTGGGTCAATTAGTTTTTAGGTCTAGAGTTGTGCCCTCTATCAAGGAAGGAAGGACAGAGAAGGTTGGTGCTCTACAGCACCAACAGACAGAACATACACTTCCTGCTTAGGAAACACCTGTTCAAAGAACAGGTATCTAGTTTCTGTTCTCTTGACTAAAAGACTGCTCACACAGAGTTTGCAAAATCAAGTTTGCCAAGATAACTGAGGCCTATGTACCATCTCCCCAGTATGAAACCTGTAAGACACAACTTGGTAAATGCAGGCTGAACTGAGTCCCTAAAATGAGAATGTAAGAAATTGATATTTTGGGGGTATCTGATTCATTTCTTTTGGACCGTATAGAATTAAAAAACATTATCTAAAGGGTGACCAGGAAAAAGCAGGGCAGTGAAAAACCTGTCTTAAAGTTAATTTTCCTCATCTGGTCATAGACCAACATCAGTCAAATGACTGTTTTCTGGAAATACTATTGCAAGACTTTCAGAATTATTCAAATTGAATCATCCTTATAGTGGAAGAAATAGTCCCATTTTGTAGATGAAATAAATGAGGTAAAGTGACAGCTAAAGACTCAAAAAGAGATGCTCAATCCCCAAAGTACTGATGGCTCAGAGGATCCCACCAGACAATTTCCCTATTCAAAGGCTGTCAAGAGCAAAGTCAGCAGGAATGATGACATGCAGTTACATATTCTAATAATAAACTGAATGTGGCCCCAGAGATATAGTCATGCTTGCACAGACCAATCAATCCCTCCTTGGTCACTCTTATCCCAGTCAGCTCTAGGACACGCACTGTAGCCTGCATGATTGGAGGTGACAGTGGTTTTGTATCTCAAGTAATACTGCAACTATGCCAGCTCAAGTAAGAGTAGAAAATGCTATTATTACAGAAGGGGTGGGGCTGGGCCAAGACTATTCAAATGCCTACCCTCCTGCTTACTCCGAGACTGAACAAGGCCACAGCCACTTGTAGACTCCATCGCTTTGTCAGAGGATTCATAGGTACTCCCAAAACTCAACCCATTACAAAATTTAGAAAAAATTATCCAGATCCCACAGCCTAATTGGTGGTGCTACGTGGGTTATCCTAGACTTTGTGTTGTCAAGTATTCTAGGATCTTGTGGGATAAAGAGTGGCTGAAGAAGAGAGAAGGGAAGCAAAAAAAAAAAAAAGGAATTGTCATCTCACTTACTGGCCTCCTATGGCAGAAGATGAAAAGAATAACTAGCTATAAGTCTGTTTATAATTTATGGCAGATAAAGCCAAATAACAGAGTAAAGGGCAAGAGCCAAACTAAGAGTGATCTTTTCTTGTCTGTTATTAGGCCATCAGTAGATAAGACACTAATTGTCCAAGTATTTCAGTCCAGCTGCTGCTTATGAACTACAGGGACATAGAAGTGGTGAGGGTTTCTTTTCCTTTCTTGATGCAGCCATCCATTTATCTACCCCAAAGATGCCAAACAGAACTACTATTTTTTTATCCCCCTCCTTAATTACCATTATTACTTCAGAACAATTCAACAGGCAAAAGACCAAGGACATCTTCATAATGTACTTCATATGAGACAAAAAGAGGTGTTCCACAGATTCATTAGTCTGCAATCCCAAAATTGAGAAGAGCCCCCTAAGTCCCAGGAAGCAGACAGAGAGAAACTCCTAGCCAGTGCCTGGACTACTTCTGAGATCTCCATAGAAACAAAGTCAACAACTGCTTTTCCTTCCTATAAGCTTTCTTTCAGTTAGACTTATAACTGGTGGGATGTAAACCAAAGCTACAGGCTCCTCCCCCAAGGCAGAGCCTTTCTGAGAATGAAAACAAGGAGAGAAGCAGGGCTGAGAGGCAGGAAGGCTAAGTCCTGCTGATGCAGCAACAGGCCCTGGATCTAGACCATTCTAACTGAACATTTCAGTTACCCAAGTTAATTGTTTCCTCTCAACCCTCCTGCTTTTGCTTTACTTAAAAAAGAGAGAGAAAAGAAAAACATATTGAAAGCAAAAATATCCTTCCACATAATCTCTAAAGTTATTAAGGGTATCTTTTTTTTCCAGATCAGCTTTCTTCTAACATCCCAATATCCAGAATCTTTTCAATAAATGTTAATTATTAAAATCATTAATGTTGTGCCTTGAAAACGAAATAGGTGAATAGCCTTGATTTTTGTCTTCATTAGTTTTCCTAAATTTTTTACTTGAAGGTTTGGTGGGGTTTAAAACATAACAACAACAATGGTTATCATTTATTGACAACTTACTATGTGATAAGGCACTATGAGCATTACATGGATTATATCTCTCTGAAATGTCAGCAAGTCAGTGAGATAGTTGCTTTTATTATCACTAGATGAGGAAACTGAGGAACAGAGAGTATTAAGGTTCATTAATGGAGGAGCTGGGATTAAACCTCTGGCATCTGATGCCGTACTTTCAAGCCATTATGCCATGCTACTGCTCAGAAGCCAGGTTAAGGCAGTCAAGAAACCAAATTATCAACTAAAACAGCTTAATCTCAGGGTTAGACTCCCCACAAACAAGCAGGAAATCTGTCCCAAACTTAGGAATTGAAGCTAAAAGTCCTTTCCACCCCTACCACCTTTATTTGCTTGGTGGGGAAGAGAGAAGAAAGAAGAGGGATAGGAAAGGGGAGGGAGAGAGGGAGAGAGAAATGTTCACTATGAGTAATCTTTCTTGCAAAAAGACCATCCACCAGCCAGGAATGGAGTTTCTTCCCACCTTTCTCAGTGGTGCCGGTCCCGCTCTCTATCCCGGTGTCTCTCATGCTCCCGGTTCCTTTCTTGGAAATAATCATCATGTCGATCTTCATTATGAAGCAGATCCCGGTGCCTCCTGCTGCTCTCCCGGGACCGGCTGGGTGACCTTTCCCTGGACCGATGTCTTTTCCTATCAGAAAGATCCTTCAGCCTCACTCAGAGGGTCTACCACATTCTTTCAAAGAGTGTGGTGTTTGGTGTCTTCCAGTATTTGCCTAAATTACTCTTCCGCTCCTCTAACATGGGCCTGTCTGAGGATCTTAACTCTTTGAAGACTAAACTTTTGGGGGAAAATGTGGATAGTGAAACTTGTTAACATCTTTACTAATGTATCTAGCAGTGCTAAGAATTTCACATGCATTATCTGACCTTATCTTCATAATAGGTCTATAAAACTATTGCTATTATTGTTCCCTTTTTGGGGGCGGGGGTAATTGGGGATGACTAAACTCAGGGGCACTTGGCTGCTGAACCACATCCCCAGTCCTATTTTGTATTTTATTTAGAGACAGGGTCTCACTGAATTGTTTAGTACCTCGCTTTTGCTGAGGTTGGCTGTAAACCTGCAATCCTCTTGCCTCAGCTTCCCAAGTTGCTGAGATTACAGGTGTGCGCCACCACACCCAGCTATTGTTCCTTGTTTAAAAGCAAGAAAAATGACACTTGAAAGGTGCTAACTATCACACAGGGAGTTAGCATCAGAATTGAGATTCAAATAGAAGTTTGGATGGCTCAAAAGCCATCAGTGAGACCCTGATGGGCTCCCTTTCTCCTAACTGAGCCCACTGCCTCACCAACACAGATTCCAAGACATTAACAACACTTGTTAATGAAAGTGTGATTAACTCCTCTTAAAATACATAAAAGTTAGGTCCACTCTTTCAGCCAGGTCCTTTTCATATACCCTGGGCTCCCTGCCAAACCATGGAAGGCTGCTGGTCGTGGCTGGGAGGCTGCTGGAGCAATTTTCAACTCACCTGGAAGAGCTCCCACTGGCACCCACACTGTAGGACTTGGCCTCAATGCCATGAAGACAGTCCTTAAGAGAGGAGATGAGGACACGGCAACGCTCATCATTGGCGACCCGGGACTGTTTGATAACGGCAATGGCTGTGAGCAGGGTCTCAATTGCATCACTGTAATCCCCTACAGGAGATGGATGGGAAAGGTCAAGGATGAGCAGAGGCAGTAACTAACTGAACCAAAGGGAGAATTCAGGAGGACACAACCAAAAGGAACTAGCTGTTCCAAAGAACCATGTTAAAATGGATGAGCAGACATGGCAGGTACAGAACTGGAGAGGCATATATTCCAGTGATTTTGAATCTGACAGATATTGCCAGACACCAGGGCTACCTGACATCATCTATTTAAAAAAGAAAAAATAGCCGGGCATGGTGGCTCATGCCTGTAATCCAAACAACTTGGGAGGCTGAGTCAAGAGGATCGTGAGTTCAAAGCCAGCTTCAGCAACTTAGCAAGGCCCTAAGCAACTCAGTGAGACCCTGTCTCTAAATAAAATACAAAATAGGGCTGGGGATGTGGCTCAGTGGCCAAGTGTCCCTGAGTTCAAATCCTGGTTCCAAAAAAAAAAAAAGAAAAAATATGCACAGTGTTTGATCCAGCAATTTTACTAAAAATTTTCTACTTCTTTCACAAAAGGATGTATGGCCTAACAATGTTTCAGTGTGGCTATTTTACCTTTGGTAGAATCTGGCTATATAAATTAAGCAACAAAGACTGTAGATATAATTACATAGTTATTAAAAGCTGACAGTAAACCTAGCATAGTGTACCATGTGCACGCCCAGTAACAAGACCTCAAGAAATGTTAGACCTAACATTAATAGTCTTCCAGGATACAGGAAAAAATCTGGAGGAAAACCATTGTGGAGAGTCTTCTATAGAGGGCTTTTTCTTTTTCTTTTAAATATATGTATATATTTTAGTTAGCAGTGGACCTTTATTTTATTTATTTATATGCAGTGCTGAGAATCAAACCCAGTGCCTCGCACATGCTAGGCAAGTGCTCTGCCACTGAGCCACAACCTAGCCCCAAACTGTTTTTTTGATACTGGGGATTAAACTCAGGGGCATTTGACTATTGAATCACATCCCTAGCCCTATTTTGTATTTTATTTAGAAACAGGGTCTCACTGAGTTGCTTAGTGCCTCACCACTGCTGAGGCTGGCCTTGAACTCGCAATCCTCCTGTCTCAGCCCCTCAAGTCGCTGTTGATTACAGGTATGTGCCACTGTGCCAGCTGACTTTTTGCTTTTTAACACTGCATAATTCTATGAATTACTTCTAATTTATATTTAGATTGTTGTACATGTACAATACATGCATGTTTCTGAAACATGTAAATGTAATGTACAGTCATGTCAACTGGGGGATATGTTCTGAGAAATACACTGCTAGCCACTTTCATCACCATACAAATGCCACTGTACACAAACCAAGTCAGTTATGTTACTAGGGGATAAAACCTTACGGGACCATCATCATATATGTGGTCTGTTGTTGACCAAAACACTGTTATAACTGTACTTATATATATAAAAAAAAAAAAAAAAGATGCTGCCATCAATAACCAGCCCTGCCGGGCGTGGTGGCGCACACCTGTAATCCAAGCGACTTAGGAGGCTGAGTCAGGAAGATCATGAGTTCAAAGCCAGCCTCAGCAACTTAACGAGGCCCTAAGCAACTCAGTGAGACCCTGTCTCTAAATAAAATACAAAATGTGACTGGGGATGTGGTTCAGTGACCGAGTGCCCCTGAGTTCAATCCCCGGTTCAAAAAAAAAAAAAAAAAGAATTAACCAGCCCTTTCATTTTCCAAGTCTGAACAATGCCTGTCTCAGGGATAATCATCATGGGGTGGGTACATGTGCACTGATTTTCCAAGCTAAATTAAAAACATGAAGGATAGAAAACACAAGGGAAGCAGCAATCCACACAGGGCTCAGTGTAAATGAGGACTGGCAGCTTCTTCTGGGAGATGCAATAAGAACAGAATAGAAACTCTGAAGAACTGTCATCCAGTGGAGGCTCAGGAGCACCAGGACATAATTTCACTCAGACAGGGAGTATCTGTCTGTTTTATAGGCACATTCAATAAGTATTCATGGTTTGAATGACTGGACTAAGAATAAAAAGGGATGGAGATAAAAATTTCAGTTATTGGTTACCTTAGGGTGAAGGGATTGGCAGTGAAGAAGGAACGATGATTATGTTTTTTAAATTCCTTTGTATATTTGACTTGTTACAATGAACATGTTTTACTTTTCAATTTAAATAAGATTCACTTAAGTGGGGCACATTTGTAATCCCAGCTACTCAGGAGGCTGAGGAAGGGATTACAAGTTTGAGGCCAACCTCAGCAACTTGTGAGAACTTGTCTCAAAAAAGAAAAAGGGTTAGGAGCGTAGCTCAGTGGCAGAGCCCTTGCCTAGCACATGTGACACTCTGGGTTCAGAGTCTCCAGCAACCGACATACAAACACAAGATTCACTCAGAGGCCAATGTAGGTTTCTCTGGTGGGAAAAAAAAATTGAAGAGAATTCACACACTGTGTTTTTAACCTCCTCTGTGGATCCAAGTTTTGCAGCTGAAGATATTATGGCAAACAGATAATAATATTTAAGGTTATCTCTTAGGAGGTATTTCTCAGGTGGTAAACTCATGGGAAGAAAGTGACATGATTCATGTCACGACATGAAACTTGGACCAGAGCACTGAAACTTCCAATCTCCTCTTCTTTTAGGAATCAAAGATTTCATACCCAGGCCTTTTAGAATTATGATTTGCTACTACTGCCCAATTACTACCAAGAGCAGGGAAATTTAGCTGAAAGGGCACAATATGCCTTAAGGTGACAGGCCTTGCAAGACAGGCTACTTGGAGGCCACCAGATTCCACATCAAAACATCACTTAGCTGAGGCAACAATCTATATTTGGCATTGGATCCACTATGAAGACATTAGATCTAAAGATCAACAACTGAGATCAAGACCTCCATATGGTAGAAGTTTCACTCTACAATAAATACGACAATGTTGTGATATTTATCAGTTATATGTACTATAGGTACTAAATTGGTTTTCATGGAGGTAGGTCTAAACAAGTTAAATCACACCACTGGAGTTTCCTTAAAAGCCAATAAATTCAGTTAGCTATTGCTCTTTGAAGTGTGCCATGCATGATATCTAACAGTATTCCAACTTTAACTTGAACTTTTGCCAATGGAAAAAAACAAAACAAGGGAAAAACCAAAGGTAAGGAAAAGAAAGCAAAGGTAAGAGTTAGTTACCTGCACTGGCTCCAGACACTGCTTTGGAAATGGCACTGCTGGAAATTGCTCTGTTTCGTTTCATGATCTCTTCAAATTCAGCTTCACTGACTGTAGAGGGCGGAGGGCCCGAATCTCGGCTGCAGGGAGATAATACCACTCCTGATAATCCCACATCCCATTACTTTTACCACATCCTATAGTACTGTATTATTTAACTATGTTCTACTGTATACTGTCTTAAATCATTTTGGCCTATGCAGATATTTTATATATTTATCTTCTTTTCAAGGACAGGAACTATGGCATATGCTTTTGTAATTTTGGCATGACTCAACAGTGCTAGACACTGTAGTTTCTGTAGCGGCCATTTATGGCACTTAATCTCCTTGAAAGAGGATATGAAGGACATGGTTTGGGCCAAGCGATTAAGACACAAACAAAAGCACTAAAGAAAAAACACTGAAAGTGAACTATATTCTAGGACTCAACACGATGGTAACAGTTCCCATGAAGGAAAGACAAGTATTCAGTGTTCACTTCTTCATGAAGAAAATGTTGAGCACTGTTGACCTATTAGTGCCTCAGATCTAAAGGGAACAAGATGGTCCTCACCTGCCATGGTGGTTATAGGGTGTTGAGGCCTTCATGTAAGTATCTGGTGGAGGCCCCACTGTAGCATTTGGTGGGGGGAAGAAGGCTGGATTGAGGTGAAGGGCAGGTGGAATGGCCCCAGGGGGAGGTACAGCCAGATGAGGAGGTAATCGAGGAGGGGGGGGCATGAGATGCTGGTAGTGGATGCCAGGAGGAGGAGGAGGGACCCCAAAACTTGAAGAGAGAGGTGGTGGGGGTGGAATTGGGGGTGGGGGCAGACCCATCAGGGGAAGGGCTGAAGGAGGGCGATTGAAGTAGGGCAGCACGCTGGGGGGCTTATCCACACGAGCAGATGAGGGTACAAGGTTCTCAGAGGGTGTGGCCCGTCCATCAGCAGAATCACTAGAATCTCGAGAGTGGGCCCGTGGAGGTATTCCTACAAAGCAAAGCACAGCTAATGTTATTATCCAGGCTTCAGACATACACTAGACCAGCTCATCCTTCAGCAAGTCATCTGACACGATACTGAAGAAGGTAACTGACTTGGCTGAGAAGGAAGGAAACATCCAGGCTGGGGCTGTAGCCCAGTGGCAGAGCGCTCGCTTAGCATGTGTGAGGCACTGGGTTCCATCCTCAACGTCACAGAAAAATAAATAAATAAAAGTGTTATGTCCATCTACAACTAAAAAATACTTTAATACAAAAACTAAAAAAAAAAAAAAAAAGGAAAGAAACATCTCAGCATCTCAGTTAAGAATAAACCAAAATGCTAAATCCCTCTTAAGTTTTATATATCCAAGGATGTTTTTACTCAAAACTCTCATCAAAGTGTTTAGAACATAATTTACCCTTGGATTTATGTTTTTAATTGCAGAAAGATCCTAATAATTCATAGAAAATGACAGCACTGAAGTATGTTCACTGATTTCAGCCCGATTCTGGATGAGTTGAAATCCCAATTCTTGAAGAGTTCAGGGCTCTCCTTAGATCAGGACTAGCTGACCTTCTCAATTGTGCTATATTCTTGCAATGCTCTTTGCTACAGAGCTTTGGTCAGGGAATTTGGGCAAAAAAGGGGAGGGCAAGGGATAGGTTGATTTTTCTTTAGCCCCATTCCCAAACTGGTAACTGGGATGGGGAAGAGACACAATGAAGAGAAGATGACTAAAGATTAAGTGAAAGGTAGACAAAGTGGGGGAGAAGCCAAGAAAAAAATCTACCCACAGAATGAGCAGATGGCACACAGCTGACAGCAAAATGCTTGGTAAAAAACATGAATCTGGGGAACTCCCACTTCATTTCAATGGCCTAACTGTTCTATCCTTCAGGGTGGCCTACTGGGAACATCACCATGGCACACTAGCAAGGTGTTGTGCATGACAGGAGTGCAAAACATCAAATAAATGGAAGCATGGTTTCTAACACTGTCACTTGCTTACACTTGTTCCTCCTAATTTCACAGGCTAAGCCTGGTTAATATGGACTCCAAAAGAATATGATCATATGGCCTTGGGAATCTTGGAGGTAGAAGACTCAGCAAGTGTAGAGGGGAAGAAGAGTGCATCTTAAACTAAAACTCAGAAATCAATAATGCTGACAACCACCTTGATTTCTTTACTGTAGTAAATTGCCAGTACTTGACCTAGTGCTCTTGTTCTTTGTATCTCAAACACATGGCAACCTTCCTTGAGTTCTCAGTGTGAATAAAGTGGAGGGTTTAAAAATGTGTGATCCTCTGACAGCTAACTACCTTCTCAGCTACTGTTCTCATATCTGCAAGGGTTCTGTTTTGTATCTATGACTACAAGTCCCCAGAGAAGCAGTCACTTTTAAGCAAAGGAAATCCACCAGCTTAGTGAATTTAAAGAGTCCAAGTCCATCAGCATGAAAGAGCAGAAAAATAGCACCAGTCACCACCACTCAGGAGAAAAGAGTTGAGTAGAGGCAGGAATGTTACCCAATATGCAGCTATAAGATTATACACCTCAGAAAAGTGAGGGGAGTGATGAATTATAGAGACTCTCAAACATAAGGGACTTAAAAATACGGGCTTTCAAGAAAAGTGTACTTTTTAACCCAAAGCAAAAGGAGCTCACGCCACATCCATTTAGGCTCTCAAACTAGCTATAGAATTATTGTTCCTATGAAAAAGAGAAGGAGCCATATTTCTACCTCAAGGACACACCAAATTGATAAAAGGTACCACTGTTTTTAGAGGAGGTCCTAAGCAGTGACAGAAAGTAGCTGATGAAACTGCTGTTCCCCACAGTAGTAAAAGTAGAGTAAAGGTGGCTATCTGTCTCAGGCAGGGCCTTGGGAGGTCAGGGCAATCCAAGGTCTGGTCCTTCGGTTTCACAGGTTCAGAAACTTGATTTTAACAGTTTACCAGGGGTAACTGAACCCTAGGAGATTGATTCACACTAACCAAATTCACAAGAGACTGATTCATAAACCATAATGCCAATTTATTAATTTACAATGAGAAATATAACTGCCAAGCAGACCGGAATACTTGTGTCGGCTGGTCAGCGCATTCTCTTCCCAGTAGGAGAGCCTAGTTGGGAAACCAAATTAATATCAGAAGACGGCTTAGTGAGTATAGAGTCAGAATAAAGGGAGCACGATGAACGTAAGGGATACTGTTATCAAGCTAAGGTAGAACGATGCAACTTTCTTAATAGAGTAGACTTGCCAAGCAGACGGAAATATTTGGTGCCCTCTAATGTGTGCCCTCTCCCTGGACAATGCTTAAGCAACACTGTTAATTCCTATTCTCAGGGTGGGGATGTTAGCTCAGTAGTAGAGTTTGCCTAGCATGTACAAGGCCCTGAGTTTGATCTCCAGCACCACAAAAACAAATGAACAAACAAATTCTTATTTTCTCAGGCTTCTTTTGGTTGACTCCTTAAAGAGCACCTTACAACATATGCTCATGACAAAATTACAGCCATGATTATATATCTTAGCTACTTTTTAGGATGGCTGCTTCTTGAAAATTTAGAGGCACAAGTCTTTTAAGTAAGTCTATTTGTAGACTAGGCATTGTGGCGATTGCCTACAATTCTAGCAGCTTGGGAGGCTGAGGCAGGAGAATCACGAGTTCAAGGCCAGGCTCGGCAATTTAGTGAGGCCTTGTCTCACAGTAAAAAAGTCACTTTTTTTATAGAAATACAGATTTTTTAAACATCATATATCAGTTCATGGGGGAAGGAAGCCCTAAGCAGTTAAGTGACTTGCGCAAGGTCACACAATGACAGAACCCAATTACGATCTGAACCTCCCTGACTCTGAAAAAGAGCATTGTTCTTCAAACCTCTTTTTGGCCTCCCCATCCATCATGCCACCACCCATAAGCACCAGCACCCTCCCCCAAACTCCTTCATGTTGTAGGCTGAGCCCACACCACAGAAAACAACCCACAGCATTCCCCCCTTCATACAGATGGTCTCCACGTACCCCCTCTTGGGACTCGGACGCACTCACGTTTCCGAGCCTGTGCCTCAAACTGTGACAGGTTCTGTCGGGTGGCCGGCCTCACATCCACTTTTTCTCCATTAAGAACTTTTCCAGGCAGTAGTTCTAATAATTTGTGGACAGAGTTTTCAGAGGCTACCACCACCTCAGCATACCTTGAGGAAGAAAGAGGAAAAACGAGTGAAATCTATTTAGACAACTGAAAGAGGAACCGAAAAACTCTCTTCCATTTTTAGTAAAAACTGGCAAAATATACCTCACTAAATTAAACACACATGCACACACACGCCCATTAGCAAAAAGATGCCGTTCTGCAATGCTTGATTTTTTTTTTTTGCATTAAGAATCAGCATTCTTTGCCCCTAAACAAGTCAATGTCCTACTGCACTGCAGGTGGGTTGCCATTCTAAGGCAGCATGCCAAAGCCAAGGCCGTACGCTGGGCCAGGGTGGGATGGGTTAAAACATGGGGCCAAAGTATAGTGCAGTTCTGTCACCCTAATAGTTCCAAACTAAAAGGCGCTTTCCAAATGCAGACCTCACCCTTTGGACTGTCCATTTGCTCGATTCTCTGCAAATTTCAACTCCACCACATCATAGACTCCTATAGAGCGAATAACCTGGATCAGCTGCTGGTCTGTGGTCCACTGAGGCCGGCAAGATGGAAAAAGGAGAAATGTCAAAAGCTACACACTCCCTCCCCACCCACCCAGAATGTCCCAAACCTAGGATCTAGTCACATCATGACTGCCCCCCAAATAGGAAAACCCAAGACCCCAGCAACATTTCAATTAGTGTAGGCTTTTCCTATTGTCTTCACTCATACAAAATTTCAAATCACCCTGCCTCCCAATCCCCATCTTAAGGACTTAAGATCAACACCGATTTTAACATTGACTGCCATTTGGGCTGGCTGGTCATCAGCTCAAACACTGATTGCTAGCAACTTTTAGTTACAGATCTGACAGGCTAGAGTTGACAAGAACATTCCCCTCAGTATATATAGTTCTTAATCTGGAAAAACCACCCCACCACCAGCCCAAAAACATGTCACACAATAACTTTTGCAGAACAGTCACCACCTACCCCAGTGTACTAGAGCTATCAAGGTCTTTGATCCCCATCACCCACCATTATCACAGGACCATCTAATGACCACCAAGAGTTCAAGGTGTTCACTCTGAAATCTCGTCCCACAGATGACCCTGCTAGACATAAAGCCCCAGGGTCAGGGGCAGTAATAAGATGGCAGAAAAAGCAACTACCCACTTAATCATTGCTTTCTTCGGCACCAGTACGTCCTCAGGATAGTTCTCTTTCAGAGATCAATCCAACCTGATCCCAGGAAAAAGAAATCCAACCCCATCAGAGCACAAAACAGTGCAACAGTGGTTTCTGAAAATGCCATCACCTCCCAGTGCTCTCCCTCCAGCCCACCCATAAGCCTTTGATACCCTTGCTCACCCAGGAGAAACTGCCCACATAGACAGCTGCTCGTCTATTACGTAGGCCACTGTAGGTATACAGAATTGCAGGGGTCTTGTTGTTGGGCTTGGGAGATGGCTCCTGGCGAACAGGAGGAGGAGGCTCAGTGCTGCTGCTTCTGTCATCTGAGGGCTGTGAAGTGGCTGTCAGCACATCATCATACAGGTCAATCTGATCTGTATTGTTGAACTCAGGGTCCTAAAAGATGAGGGGTTGGCAAAGGTATGCACCCACAAACCTTTCGTTGTAACTTGTATTTCATTCTAATTTACATTGAATCCACAAATACGTTTTGTAAAACAATGCACAACACTTCCTTATCCTACTCTAGGAAACAAGGTAAGAAAAACTTCCTGATTTGAAAGTATATTACTCAGTTATCCTTATTGAGGTTTCTCCCCCAAGGCCTTGTTAGCAGTATGCAATGTTTCCGGCTTTAGCCCCCTGTGAGAGTCAAAGACACAGGTGAACAAGCAAGTAAACTAAGAAGGAAATATGAGGCATGTGCTACTGTTACCAATTAGGTCAATTATAAAGACCACATCCAAGATACACCAATGAAAATTTATTTTCCACATCTATGCTATTTTCAAAATCATAATACAAATAAAATTACATATAATTTATATAATATTCTGTTTAATAAAAATAGAGTAAATTTATTTAGAAATACAAAGTGGGAGAAAGCACATTGAAGAAGGCACCACAATGCAAAAAAGGGTAAGAATTACTGATTTAAATCCTTCATTTTATACAAAGGTCTTTGTTGAGTTCATAAACTCATAGGACTCAATCCCAGCTAATAACCACCAAAGAAACATAAAAAGAAGGGGGTGGGGGCTGGGGACTTAACTCAGTGGTGCTATATCACTCATGTTCAGGTCTGGTGATTTGCCCTTATGGTTCAAGGTAGTGCTTTATCCTTAAGAGTGACTACAGTTGCCCTTCTGTATCTGTGGGTTTCAAATCCACAAGTTTAGCCAACCCAAAACTGAAAATATTAATTTTAAAAAACAATTCAAGTAAAAATTATACCATAATTATTTACAGAGCATTTTCATTGTATGAGGTATTGTAAGTACTCTAGAGATAATTTAAAGCACATAAGAGATTGCAAATAGATTACATGTCAACACTATACCATGAGTATATAAAGGACTTAAACATTTGAGTTTTGGTATGGGGGGAAGGCCCTGGGCCCCCCCTACCTAGCATATCAAGGGAAAAATGTACAAGGGGGAAAATCAAGGATTTTCAAATGAAACTTAAAAGGGAATAAGGAAACACACCATCCTGGATTTTCGAAGGAACCAAATTGGGACTCTTCTTATGCAGTATCTGTGATTCAGAGATGTGTCTAAAAGTTATAATACAAAAGTTATCACTGAAAATTGGCTAGGAAACTAACATGCAGATTTGGATAGCTCAGAAACCAGATGCATTACCAGGAAATCCTTCATATTGTAAGCTTGAAGGCAAACGATCTACTCTTTCAAGATCCCTTAAAGAATTGGATACACTCAATCCTGGACAATTTTAAACCACCTCAGAAACAAAAGGATTCAATGAATGCAAAATTATCACAAAATTCAAATGGTCTCTCTGGGCCAAGAAGTTGGTGGGAATTGCACAGGAAAGGTCTGGTGAAAGTTCTAATGAAGAAACAAAGTATCAAGTTGTGTTTGGATTTAAATCTGCTAGCAACACCAATTTATTTTACTTGTTCAGCTATTAAGGGAGAAAACTGGATAAGGCCTGAGGTTTTTCAGATTACTAAACCTAGTGATCCAGTGATGGGTTAGGTTAAAACAAAACCTAATTCTACAAATTATGTGAAAAACATTGTCCATGCAGAGATGTTGAAAGTTTTATTCCAGTAAGATTAAACAGGAAATATATATTTAATACCAAATATCTCAAGAAAAATTGTGCTCAATAGCACGGAACTATGATAATCTCAATAAACTCACTTCTTTGTTTACAAAAGAAAACTTTTATGATTTTGAATTTAAAATAAGATTTTCCCTATCACTGTGCCTAATGTACCTACCCTCCAGCCTCCAGTATCTGAAGGAAGATGGTAACTAGCCTAGGATTTACTTATCTCAAAGCAACCAACTTGATACCATTGTTTTTTTATTTTTAATTTTTAAAAAATATTGAACACAACATCTTTATTTCTTTATTTTTATGTGGTGCTAAGGATTGAACCCAGGGCCTTGCACATGCCAGGCAAGTGCTCTACCACTGAGCCATAACTCCAGCCCCTCTTTTTTTTTTTTTTGTGCTGGGGATTGAACCCAGGACACTTGACCACTGAGCTAAATCCCCAGTCCTTCTTATTTTTTATTTTGAGACAAGGTCTTGGTAAGTTGCTGAGGGCTTCACTAAGTTGTTTAAATTGGCCTCAAACTTGCAATCTTCCTGCCTCAGCCTCCTGAGTCACTGGGATTACAGATGTGCACAACCCTTGTTTTTCTTTCTTTTAGTTGTCAATGGACTTATTTATTTATTTACTTAATTTATTTATTTATAATGCAGTGCTGAGAATCACGGTTTGGGCTTCAAAACAAGTATCTCCATAGTTCTCTCCTTACACCTTTCCTCCCTATCACTGTTATCTGTCACTCTGCATAAGTACCTATCACTTTCACCTATCACTCACCAGGACTGGAACCTGTTTTGAATACATATTTCTTCTTTTTACCTGACCAGCCCTAGCACAGTTCTTAGTAAATACTTGATGACAGTAAGGAAGAGAACTGAGCATTCTGTGCAAAGCCATTTCAGCATGAAAATGAACAGAGATTAAAAAACACTTAGCAGAGCAGCAATACTCAGCTAACTTTCCAGGGTTTTCTCCTCAGACCTAAACAGCAGCTATGAATGCCAGGCCTCCTAATGTAACAGGAAGAAAGCAGCTGTGGAAAAGAGGCTTTTGTAGCACATGCTATAAGAGATCAGGGAGTGAGCACCACAGGGTTCCAATTAGGAACTGTGTTAATTTTCCTTGGGGAGCGAAGTGACCATGAGGGGATTCCTGAAGCAAAACAATGACATTCTTCAAACATTCTAAAACACAAACTGTACTGGCAGTTGCCTTCAGTCTAAGTCAGCTTCTAACAACCCTACCAAATTTTTATCTTTAAGCAGCTTCCAGATTATACAAAAACCAGTTTTGCCAAAAATTAACTCATTGGGGTGTGGTGCCCCTTCCTCTACCTTCTCTAACACGAAAGACATTTGAAACCTATGCTTTCTTCATCTTGTCTGGCATCAAATATTGCCTGTTTGATACAAATATCTAAAATTCCGCATATTATTTTTGGTCTTAAAAAAGTTCCTTGTTAACTGAAGAGAACAGAAAACTAATTGTTGAGGCCAGCAACTTCTACCCCAACAAAGCAGCGACCACTGGACAAGGTCAGTGTCCTGTCTGAATGTTACGTTGCTAAAGGACCTTTATTACTGAGTGCCTGCCATATACCAATAATCAATAATAACTGATATTTTCACTACTAACTGTTGAAGCAGAATCTGACCAGTTGTTCACCACATCTGTTTTCCTGAGCACACAGCTAGACTACACTGCAAACTTCCATTCTAGTTGTTGGCTATGGAACATGCTGGGGAGTGGAATATAGAGGACACAGATATCATGTCTGGGTCTGGTCCATCAAAATCTCTTGATCCTCCACTCTTTCCCCCTATTTGCCACCAGATGTCAATGCCCAGGTTTTGGGAGCCATGGGATAAAGATGGCAACATCTCTATCAGCTTGGGCTCCTGAATATACGCAGCAAAGCTATGTTACCTCCATTACAATCACCTTTATTACTGACTGGATGTATGTGAGAGAGAAATAAACTCCTAATATTAAAAAGAAAAAGGCTGGATACAGTGGTGCTTGCCTATAATCCTATGTACTTACAAGGCCGAGGTAGGAGGATTGCAAGTTAGAGGTTAGTCTAGGTAACAGCTAGATCCCATCTCAAAATAAAATAAAAAAATCTGGGGATACAGAGGTCAGAAGTAGGGTGTCCCTGAGTTCTATCCCAGCACCACAAAAAATAAACAAACACACACACAAAACTGAACTGCACATATTATTATTATTTCAAGGGAAATATATGTATGATGTCCTCTGATAAATAAAAATATAAAGACATTAACATCCAACATAAGGTATACGGGTGGGCCTATACCTGCTTTTTACCTAGTTTGTCCTAAAGCTTTACCACCTCTCCAGAAATAGTAATGTTCATCAAAATAACTTATTACACCAAAATGCCTATGAATGTCTTAAGATTAGAGTCATACTAATTATAAAACACTTGAAACAACTGGAAGGGAGCTGAAAGTAGCCGTTAAAATATCTTTTACACTGTGTCTTTTGCACCTTTATGGGGGAGGGGACTACATTTCGAAATGCAATGCGCTTTGAAAGAATAGCAAAGGATCAGGTATCAACATTGTCCTCATGAATGCAATTAAGAGACGAATTTCTGTGTGGTTAGTCTTTGAGAAGACTGACAGCCAACTCTGGCTTCCCGGGGGAGCAAATTCCACAGGTTGATTCACAGACCTATTACACTTGATTTTTATTTGCTCTTAAATCAAACCCTTTAAAAGGAAGCCTCCGGGTTCAGATTAACAGACAGCGGAATGGTCAGTAGTCTTTAAAGTCTCCGCTAGGGGGAAATTTAGGAATGCCAGGGGAAAATTTTTAGATCCAATAGATGCCTGTTCAAGCCCACGAGGGGCACAGCTTGAAAACACCGCAAGTTTGCTGGAAGTGATTCCTCAGCTGATCGAGGACAATCCCAAAGCTCCTGAGGACCCCTCACCTGATTGAACTCCTCATCAGCGTATATATCAATCAAGTCCACTCCTTCTGACATGGTTCCGTAAAGAGGATCTCGAGCCCGAAGAATGGGCAAGGTAAGAAAGATGCCACTGCAGTATTCAGAAAACGACAAAAATTAGAAGGCATGAGGGTCCCAGGCCGGGAGGAGGGCAATGGTTGCCAGCCTCCGGTCTCCAGAGACGCAGCATCCCGGCAGCCCGAGCTCGGCCCCACCCGCTCCGCCCCGCCCCCGGGCTCGCGCCGCCCCCCGCTCTCCCAGGCCGCCCGGGCTCGCGGGGCTCGCTGCCCATCACCCGCGGGCCCGACCCGAGTTGCGCCGAGTCGGCGCCGCGGCTGCCTGTGGCGCGACGGGAAAGTCCAGGCCTCTGCTCTCAGGGGCCCTCAGGACGGGCTGTGAAGAACGGCCGCGGCGAAGCCCGCAGCCCCAGCCCGCCGCACCTGCCTAGGCCCCAAGGCGGCCCCGGCCAGAGCCCTAGCGGGTCCGGGAGCTCCAGCCGCCTCCACTCCCTACCCAGGCCCAGCCCTCGCCCCAGCTAGGCCTGCCCCACTCGCTCCCCACAGCCCCGGCCCGGCGCCCACAGCCCCCTCCTCAGAGGCCCGCGCGTCCCTCGGCCCGCCGACTCCGACCGCCCCAGACTCAACCGACCCCCTCCCCGCCTCAGCGCCGACCCCAACCCTTCTTCCGGCCCAGCCGGCCCCCGGCCGCGCGCCCCCGTTACCGGGAATATGGCGGCGGCGGCGGCGAGTCCGGACTAGGCCCGAAGCGCGCGAACCGCTCTCCGCCCCAGGTCCCGCCCCCCCGCCGCCGGCGTCACACGCACCGCCACTTCCGCCATACGCAGGGACGCACCTTCCGGCTTAGGTCCTCCGCGGCGGCCGAAGTCTGACGGCCCGGAGCTTCCGGAAATTGCGCATTGCCGGCTTCCGGTGCGGGTAGGGAAAAATGGCGGTGTTCACCGTGCTCCCGACTCTGGCGCGGGTGAGAGAGCCGAGAACTTAAGGTCCCGGGCGGGCGGCAGCTGGGACTGAGTTTCGTCTTCTTCTGTGATCGGGGAGGTTGTGGGGAGAGTTCAATTGCCCGGTCGCCCAGGGCAGGGGCAGTTCCAAAGCGAGGTCAGCTCAGGAGATTCAGGTCGCTTCCGTCCTTTGGGGGAGCCCACGGTGTGCTAGACTGGGAATACTTCGTAATGTCTGGTTGAGTGGTCAGTTATCGTGCGAGACTGACCCAGTTCAGATCTCACCTAGCCCCAGCAGAGTTAGGCCAACTGACTGTGAGTGTCCCTTTTACTTACCAGTTCTTAAGTGCTCATCGTAATTTCGTATAGTACCTTGAGGTCTTTATTTTTTAATATAGTCACCACTATAAACCTTACTCAGTACTGTTTTTGTTGCATCTCATAATTTTTTGTATGTTGGGTTTTTATTTACCTTAAGATACTTCTTTTAAATTTTCCTTTTGATTTCTTCTTTGACCTTTTGGTTGTTCAAAAGTGTCGTGTAGCCGGGCGGGGTGGCGCAAACCCGTAATCCAAGCTTTTCGGAGGCTTAGGCAAGAGGACCTCAAGTTCGAGGCCAACTTGAGCATTTAAGACCTTGTCTCAAAAAAAAAAAAAAAGGCTGAGGCTGTAGAGCGCCCCCTGGATTCAATCCCCAGTACTGGGGGCAGTTAAGTGTGCTTAATTTGCATATATTTGTGAATTTCCCAGATTTCTTTCTGCTATTTGCAGTTTTATTCCAGTGCAGTTGTTGGAAACGATACTTGGTTTGATTTATCTTTTTAAATTTGTTAAGACTTGTTTTGTGATGTAACTTGTGATTTATCCTGGGAAATATTCCCCAGTACACTGAGAGGAATGTGCATTCTGTTGTTGGGTGGAATGTTCTGTATATGTCTTTTAACTACATTTTGTTCTACAGTGTTATTTAAGTCCTCTATTTTCTTTTTGATCCTTTGCTTGGATGATTTGTCCATTTTTAAAAGTGGGATATTGAAATTTCCTACTATCCTTTTTTGCTATTTTTTCCCTTTCAGTTGTTAGTGTTTGCTTCATGTTTGGATGCTCTAATGTTAGGTGCATGTATTTTCATAAATATTATATCATCTTGATGAGTTAACGCTTTTATCATTGTTTAATGGCCTTTGTCTTGTGACAATTTTTGACTTTTTTTCTGGTATCACTGCTCTCTTGGATGCCATTTGCATGAGATATAATTTTCTATCCTTTCACTATCTACCTGTGTGTGTCCTTAAAGCTAAAGTGAATCTCTTATAGATAGAATATGTTTGGAGGTTGGGTTTTGTTTCTTTGTATGTGTGTATGTTTTGTTTTGTTTTCATCTATTGGATCCCTCTATATCTTTTGATGGAGGAGTTTTATCTATCTACACTTAATTACTATAAGGAAGGAGTTAATATTGTCATTTTGTTGTTTTCCATCTTGTAACTCTCTGGTCCCTGTTTTCCACCTTTTTTCTATCATCAATTGATTTTTTTCCCACCCAGCTTGATTCAATTTCTTGTTTTCTTTTTTTCCTGTGTAGGTGTTTTCTTTGTGGTTACCACTGGGGTTACATGAAACATCTTCTAACAATCTATTTTAGCCTGATAACTTAATTTCACTTGCATACAAAAACTCTGCTCTTTTACGCCCCCCCTTTTGTGTTATTGATGTCACAAAGTGTGCTTTCTTTTTTTATTAGACATTTTATTTATTTATTTATTTATTTTTATGCGGTGCTGGGGATTTGAACCCAGAGCCTTGTGCATGCGAGACAGGCACTCTACCATCTGATCTATATCCCTAGCCCACAAAATATGATTTTTAAGTTATGTATCCATTAATATTTTTATAGACCCAGTGTTTTTCATACATTTGTATTTAACTTCTACACCAGAATGAAAAGTGATTTACAAAGGGATCCTCCTGTAGTTCAACTATTTGGGAAGCTGAATAAGGAAGATTCTGGATCCCCGAAGTTCAAGACCAGCCTGGGCAACCTAGCAGGATGCCCTCCCCTCAATAAAAGTGATTTACATTCCACTTATAGTGTCACGTTTTGGGGCCAGGGAAAGGGGAATACTGGGGATTGAACCCATGGGCAATCTACCACTGAGCTACATTCCCCAGCCCTTTTTTATTTTGAGACAGGTCTCCCTAAATTGCCTAGGCTAACTTGCCATCCTTTTCCTCTGCCTGCCTCCTGAGCTGAAATTACAGACATGTGTCAGTGTGCCCAGCCAGTATTTTCGTATTACCTTTGCCAGTAACCTTTATACTTTCGTATGCTATATTACCTTTAGTAGTGAGCTATATACTATCATATGCTATTGTATTACCATCCTGCATCTTGTCATTTCTACTTGACAGGATGTTTAGTATTTCTCTGTTCAGCATTTCTTTTTTTTTTTTTTAACATTTTTTTAGTTGTTGATGGACCTTTATTTTATTCATTCATTTATATGTGGTGCCGAGAATCGAACCCAGTGCCTCACACATGCAAGGCAAGCGCTGTACCACTGAGCCACAACCTCAACCCCTCTGTTCAGCATTTCTTAAAGTCAGATTATAGGTCAGGAAGAGTGGTGATGAACTCTCCCCTAGCTGTCATTCATCTTGGAAGATCTTTACTTCACCTATGCTTTTCTTTCTTTTTGTATTGGGGATTGAAGCCAGGGGCACTGAGACACATCCCCAGCCCTTTTTTATATATCATTTAGAGATAGGATCTCACTAAGTTGCTGAGGCTGTCTTTGAACTCTTGATCCTCCTGCCTCAGGCTCCCAAGCTGCTGGGATTACAGGCATGTTCCACTGCTCCCGGCTTCATCTGTACTTTTGAAGGACAGTCTACCAGATATAGTTTGTTTGGTCAGCTTTTTTGTTTTTTTCATTTAGCATTTTTGAATTATCCCATTTCTAGCCTGTAAGTTTTCTGTTAAGAACTCCTCTGATAGTCTTATGGGAGATTACTGTTGCTTGCAAAATTCTTTCATGTTTGATTTTTTTTTTTTAGTGTTTTTAAAAATATTTTAATAGTTGTAGATGGACAGAATGCCTTCATTTTATTTGTTTATTTTTATGTTGTGTTAAGGATTGAACCCAGTGCCTCACACATGCTAGGCCAAGTGCTCTGCCACTGAGCTACAGCCCCAGCCATCCTCTTTGTTTTTGACAATTTCTTTTTGGGAAAACAAGTATTTTTAATAAACAAAGGATATAAACATGAACTTGAGAAGCATGCTTTTTTTAAGTTGCAAAGCTATTGATGGCTACAAAAACAACACAAATATATTGCAGTTTAAATTTTCAGTAGTAATTTGTACCCAATAATGCACAGTTGCCTAGGACTTAGGGATCTATGTCATGCCCAAAATCGCTTCATTTCTGGAATGCTGCCTTGATACTAACAGGGAAGAAAAAAAAAAGTGGATGAGCCAGGTACAGTGCTGCATGCCTGTAACCCTAGCAAATAAGGAGGCTGAGGCAGAAAGATTGCAAGTTCAAGGTCAGCCTCAACAACTTAGTGAGACTGTCTCAAAAAAAAAATTTTTTTTTCAAGGATGAAATTAGGCCATAATAGTAAGAGATCCAAATTATTAGAACAGTTTCCCCACACTGATGATAATCCTCCCCATCCTCTTTAATTTCTACAGAAATTAGCCAGTTATGTTACTTGGTATAGAAAGTAGAAATTCCTGCCTTCCGTGTACATCAGAGTCTTCTAAAGGGCTTGTTAAAAATGCATTTTCCAAGATCTCCCATGCTCTTGGATAGGCAGAATTAATATTGTCAAAATGGCCATACTACCTAAAGTGTTGTACAGATTCAATGCAAATCCTATTAAAATCCCAATGACACGGAGCTGGGGATATAGCTCAGTTGGCAGAGTGCTTGCCTTGCAAGCACAAGGTCCTGGGTTCAATCCTTAGCACCGCCAAAAAAAAAAATTCCAATGACATTCTTCATAGAAATAGAGAAAGCAATCATGAAATTGATTTGGAAAAATAAGAGACCCACAATAGCCAAGGCAATCCTTAGCAAGAAGAGTGAAGCAGGAGGCATTACACTACCAGACTACTATACTACTGAGCAATAGTAATAAAAAGATCATGACATTTGACAGCAAAATAGACACATAGATCAATGGAACAAAATAAAAAACACAGAGAAAAACCCACATAAATATGGTTATCTCATATTAAATGAAGGTGCCAAAAATATACATTGGAGGAAAGATACTATATTCAACAAATGGTGCTGGGAAAACTGGAAATCCATATGTAACAAAATGAAATTAAACCTCTATCTCTCACCCTGCACAAAAATCAACTCAAAGTGGATCAAGGATTTAGGCACTAGAACAGAGACCCTGCTCCTAATAGAAGAAAAAGTAGGCCCAATCTTCATCATCTTGGCTTAGGACCTGACTTCCTTAACAAGACTCCTAAAGCACAAGAAGTAAAATTAAGAATCAATAAATGGGATGGAGTCAAACTAAAAAGCTTCTCTGCAGAGAAAACAATAACATGCTGAGAGAGCCTACAGAATGGGAAAAAAATCTTTACCACACTCACCTTCAGGTAGAGCACTAATCTCCAGGATATATAAAGAACTCAACAAACACCAAAAAAACAACCCAATCAACAAATGGGCTAAGGAACTGAACAGACACTTTACAGAAGAAAAAATACAATCAATCAATAAACATGAAGAATGTTCATCATTTCTTGCAATTAGAGAAATGCAAATCAAAACTGCTGTAAGATTTCATCTCACTTAAGTCAGAATGGCAAATATCAAGAATACAAGCAATAATAAGTGTTGACGAGGATGTGGGGGAAAAAGGTACACTCTTACATTGCTGGTGGGAATGCAAATTGGTGCAACCATTATGGAAAGCAGTATGGAGATACCTCAGAAAACTTGGAATGGAACCACCATTTGACCTAACTATCCCTCTCCTCAGTTTATACCCAAAGAACTTAAAATCAGCATACTACAGTAATGTAGCCACATCAATGTTTCCAGCAACTCAATTCACAATAGCTAGTTTGTGGAACCTTCCTAGATGCCCTTCGATAGATAAATGGATAAAGAAACTGTGGTATATATACACAATGGAATGTCACTTAGCCATAAAGAATAAAATTATGGCATTTCAGGTAAATGGATGGAGTTGGAAGATATCATGCTAAGTGAGATAAGCCAATCCCAAAAAATCAAAGGCCAGATGTTTTCTCTGATAAGTGGTTGCTGATACATAATGGGGAGTGGTGGTAAAGGAAGAATGGAGGAAGGTTGGATTGTGTAGAAGGAAATGGGAGGAGAGGAAGGGAGAGAGGAAAGATGGTGAAATGAGACAAACATCACCCTATGTACAGGTACGATTATACAAATGGTGTGACTACATTGTGTACAACCAGAAAATGAAAAGCTGTACTCCATTTGTGTACAATGAATCAAAATGCATTCTGCTGTCAAAACTTTAAACAAAGAAAATGGCAAAATCATTATATGAAGAGACCAAAAAAAATGCTTTTTCCAGGTACTAGAGACTCTGATCCAAAATGTTTAGGATGGGGCTTAGGAAACTGAATTTTCATTATATGCTATGTTTGTTTGCTTGGACTACTATAATAAAATACCTGTGTCAAAAAGTGGCTTAAACAACAGAAATTTATTTTCTCACGATTCTGGAGATCTAAGATCCCAATTAAGATGTTGGTTGGTTTGATTTCTCTAGAGGCCTCTCCTCTCTCCATGGCTCTTAGACAGCAGTGTCCCATGTCCTCATAAGGTCTTTGTGCATGCATGCACATTTCCTTATGTCTCTCCTGACTTTAGACTGGTTATAATATATCTTGGTGGGAACTTCTTGGGGCACATGCTAGTTAGGGTATCTTGGACCTCTTGAATCTAGATGTCCACTTCCACAAATATGGAAGTTTTTGGTCATTATTTATTTAAATAAGACTTATACATCTTTCTTTCCTCTTCTGAGACTCCCATAATGTGAACATTGGTCTGCCTGATGGTGTCCTTTAAGTCCCTAAGTTTTCTATACTCTTTTCTTTTAAAGATTCTGTTCCTCTGATGCGGTAGTTTTAAATGGTCTGTCTTAGTTGCTGGTTCTCTCTTCTGCTTGATTAAGTGTGCCCTTAAACACCTCTAGTGAATTTTTTCAATTCAGTTATTGTATTTAACTTCGAAGGTTTTGTTTGCTTCATTTTAAATATTTTGTTTGTTGAAATTCTCATTTTGTTCAAGTATCATCTTCCTGAGCTTATTGAACATCTTTGTGATGGTCATTTTGAATTTTCATTAGGTGGTTTATATATCTCTTGATTCTCTGTGGTCAATTTCTGGAGACTTTTTTTGATCTTTTTGATTGGGCCATTTTCCTCTGTACTTTATACAACTTATAGGCATCTGTGCATTTGAAAAGCATCCCTCTCTTCTGGTCTTTATGGACTGACTTAATGCAAGGAAAGACCTTTGCCAGTGGTTAGAGATGCTGGAGGCCTCAGTCCTTTTCTGTGGATGTGTCTTTTCTAGACTTAGTTGGTATACATTTCCAAGTCTAGGTACTTACCAGTTGTCTTTTTCAGGAGTTCATAATTTTTTGCTCCCTTTGGTGTCTGAGTGTGATGCTATAGTTTCTTTGGAACCTCTGCAAGTTGCTGAGCTCTCTTATTTTCACTAGTCCCTAGACTTCTAGGGTATTCCAGGGCTGCCAGTTATCTGGGTTAGGCAAGTCAGAAATCAGTCTCCCACACAGCTCCCTGAAAAGCCTTTCTCTAGATTGGGAGCCTTTGGGAGGTTAAGGACCATACCATCTGTGTATCCTCAGCATTCCAACAGAGTTGAATGATTGGAATACAAACTGTACTATATGACTTTTAAAGGAATGCAAAGGAAGGAGAAAATATTTCTGCAGGGACAATTTCTGGAAAGACTAGTTAAGAACATGTGTTTTGTAATTCTATTTGCATGACTGTTCATCCTCTTTTAGTCTTGTATTCCTGGATTCCTCAGATTCCTGGATTGTAAAGTAGTGACAGTATCAGTCCAGCTTCTCCACAACTGAATGAAATCTAATTCAGCACCCAGCACCACGGTAATTGTTGACTAAATGACAGTGATGGTAGTCATTGTTATTTTAATGATGTTCCTGATTTGTTTCAGATGCTGCCACGGCAGAGCCTGTTGTCTCCTCCTCTTAGTGTGGCATCATTCAGAAGATTCTACAAAGGTGACAGCCCAACAGATTCTCAAAAAGACTTGATTGAAATCCCTTTGCCTCCATGGGAAGAGAGAACTGATGAATCCATAGAAACCAAAAGAGCCCGCCTGGTCTATGAGAGCAGAAAGAGGGGGATGTTGGAAAACTGCATTCTCCTTAGGTAGGGAACAGCAAGCTGGGTGTTAGTTCTCTTTGATGGGAGGCAATCTTTGCAACCTCTCTTTTTCTTGTTTTTAGCCTCTTTGCTAAAGAACATCTGCACCACATGACGGAGAAGCAGCTGAACCTCTACGATCGCTTGATTAATGAGCCCAGTAATGACTGGGACATTTACTACTGGGCCACAGGTACTGGTCGTGATAAGCAGAATAATGTGAAAATAAGATGAGTTAGCTGATTTGAGTCTGAAATTAAATTTAAGTAGTTTTTTCTTCTTTCATACTTGTTATTGCCACTCAAGCACTGCAAATTCTTCCAAAATGTGCAAAATTTGTTTTATCAGGTAAGGTTCTTTGGTTGTGAGAGAAGAGAAACTTACTATAACTTAAGCAAAAAGGGAACTTAGAGCTGGATGCATCTAAGTGTGTCATCTCATGTCACATGTCTAATTCAGCAGCTCAGGAGGCTGAGGCAGGAGGATCATGAGCTCAAAGCCAGTCTCAGCAAGGTAGCGAGGCCCTAAGCAACTCAGTAAGACACTGTTTCTAAATAAAATATAAAAAGGGCTGGGGATGTGGCTCAGTGGTTAAGTGCCCCTGGTTTTAATTCCCAGTACCAAAAAAACAAAAACAAACAAAATGGGGACTTTTTGGAAGGGTATGTGAAACTCACAGGATCAAAGGAAAGATTGGAGAAGAACCAGGCTGGGAATGGAGAAAAACTGTTACCAGACCCAAGGCCAGCTGCTTGTCATATGACAGACTGGTTAACTTGAGAGACAAGATGTTAAGGCAAAGAAGGCAACTATTTGAAAAGCTGACTGATGGAGAAGTTGGAAGATAGTCATCCAAAGTAGATCTTGCTGCTCAGGTCCAGCCAGGGGTTTCTAAAGGGGAGTTTTAAGGAAATGAGAACAAACAGGTGCAAATAATATCACGAAATTATTTTTGAACTGTAGGCCACAGGTGTCATGAGTGTCTCCTGTCTCTGGTTGACGTGCTCTGGACCTCCCAAGGTTCCTACTCAGTTTCTAGTTGCCATGGATAACTGGCTTAAGCTTTACGTTGCCAGACCATAAGCTTCATGCCTGCCTACGTGCAAAAACTCAGGTTGCTTAAAGGCTGTTTAGTTTTTCTTGACTAAATACCCACTCTGTTTTATGACATTACTGATACATTATTAAAAAGTCGTAAGTTCCAAGTTCCACCTGAATTGCTGCTCTTTCATCCTCAGCGTGATCCTAGAAAGCTGTCAAAGCCCTATCTGTTATGTCCATTATTTCCATTAACTATTGCTCAGTTATACAGCTACATCCAGCCAAGAGGAAGAAATAATATAGTCTGTTTCATGCACCCAGCTACACTGGGGCTTTTGTTATCAGTGAAAACGGGAGAATGGATTTTAGGTGACTCTCCATTTGTGCTGCACACTGGGTATCTTGTTTTTATGTCTTTACTCAGTCATGCACTGCATAACTTTTCTGTTAATGTGCATATATGCGTATTTCTTAAGATTATTATCTAGGTTAAGTGTGTTTTGACTTTGCCATCTAGATTTGTGAAAATACTCTGATTTCCCACAATAATAAAATCACCTAATGACACAGTTCAGAACATATCCCTGTCATTAAGCAATGTGTTACAGTATTAGTATTAGGAATCAGGAGCCATTCTGTAAATTCTAAGTATAAAGAATGGAAGCTTATGTGATTGACTACTGGAAAGCCCACAATGTCTGAATTATTTACTATTTGGCCCTTTACAGAACAACTATTGTTGACTTAGTATAATGCATTTGAGATTCATTCATATTGTTGTTTGTATTATTAACTCCTTCTTTGGTATTGTTGAGTGATATTCTGGTGTGTGGATATACCACAGTTTGGTTATCCATTGATTTGGTTATCCATTGGTTATCAGTTGAGAGATATTACAGTTGTTTCCAGTTGTAGGCATTACCAACACAGCTGCTGTAAACATTTGCATACATATTTTGTGAATGTAAGTTTTTAGTTTTTCTTGACTAAATACCCAGGAGAAGGCTTACCGGGTCATATAATAAGTGTATGTTTAAATTTATAACAACATACACCTTTTGTAATAGACCAGATAGTAAGTATTTTAGGCCATGCAGGCCATGTGGTCTCTCTTGTAATTCCTCAAGTGCATTTACAGCATAAGAGCAGCCAGAGACAACAGGCAAACAAATGAATGTGACTGTTTCAATAAACTTTGTTTATGGACACTGAACTTGGATTTCATATAATTTTCAGGTCATGAAATAATCTTTTGATTTTTTTCCCCAACCATTTAAAAATCATTCTTAGCTCATAGGCCATTATAAAAATAGGCTGCCAACCATAGTTTCTCAGCTTCTGTGTTAAGTGAAAGAAGTCAGACTCAAGGAGTACCTATTGCTTGATTCTGTTTATATGATATTCAGGAAAAAGCAAAACATCAGGGACATAAAACAGATGAGTGATTGCCAGGGACTGGGTGTGGAGGAAGGGATTGCTGTTCCTCATTCTCATCAACTCTCTGTGTTACCAGCACTTTGGTTGTTCAACATTTCAAGAAGTCTGTAGTGGAACATCACTGTAGTTTTAATTGCCGTGTCTCTAAAAACTAGTAACATTGAGGATGTTTTCAAGTGCTTCTTTACCATCTGTATGTATCTTCGTTGATGCTTTTCTTCAGATGCCCTACTACCACCATTTTTATTAAATTGTGTAGTTTGTTTTCTTATTGAGTTTTGAGGGTTCTTCAGCTACTTTGAATCCATGTCTTTTATCAAACATGTGTCTTGAAGTATTTGTCTTTCATATTCTCTACACTGTCGTGGAGCAGTGTTTAGTTCTGGTGCAGCACAGTTTTGTGTGATGGATTGTGGTGTGTGCATCGTGCTCATGCTAGGGATGGAACCTGGGGGCCTTTTACCACTAAGCTACATCTCCAGACCTTTGCATTTTATTTATTTATTTTATTTTGTGGGGGCAGGTACCGGGGATTGAATTCAGGGGCACTCAATCACTGGGCCACATCCCCAGCCCTATTTTGTATTTTATTTAGAGACAGGGTCTCACTGAGTTGCTTAGCTCCTGGCTGTTGCTGAGGCTGGCTTTGAACTCGTGATCCTTCTGCCTTGGCCTCCTGAGCTGCTGGGATTACAGGCGTGCTCCACAACACCTAGCTTGGTTTGTGCTTTTGATATTATTAGAAGAACTCTGCCAGATCTAAAGTCACAAAGATTTTCTCTTCTAGGAATATTAGAGCTGTTTGATTTTTTTTTGTTTTAATTTCTTCTTCTTTTTTTTTTTCTGGTGCTGGGGATGAAACCCAGGGCCTCAAGCATGCAAGTCAAGCACCCTACCACTGAGCTACATCACTGGTCCTTTTTCTAGTTTTTAATTTTGAGACAGAGTCTCACTAAGTTACTCAATTGACCTTGAACTTGAGACCCTCCTGCCTCTGCCTCCAGAGTAGCTGGGATTACTGGTATGTTCCATCATACCAAATCTATTTTTGTTTTAAAAGATAAAATCCCTAGGTTCAATCCCTAGTACCACTCCTCCCCGCCCCTGCAAAAAAAAGAAAAATAGAAAAAGAAATCCTACTAAGATTTTGATTGGGGTTGTGTTAAGTCAGTAAATCGTTTTGCAAAGATATTACTGCATTTATTTAGACCTTTTTGGATTTCTTTCAATCAGTGTACTATTTTTATACAATAATTCACCCAAACTTAAAGGTTTAAAGCAGTCAACATTTATCTTAGAATTTCTTTGGGTGTGGAATCCAGGCTTCACAGTCTGTCACAAGGTTGCAGTCAAGGTGTCAATCCATGACCTAGTCTCATCTGGAGACCTGACTAAGGAAAGATCTGCTTTCAGTCTTGCTTTGGCATTCTGGTGTTTGGCAGGCTTCAGTTCCTCACAGATTTTTCATTGAGGGTCTCAGTTTTTTCCTGGGAAGTCACCCTCCCTTTCTTGTCACAGAAACCTCTCCATGGGTATCGATAGAGCATGCACGCTGAGAGGGAAGTGAGTCTCTAGCAAGATGGAAGCCTCCACGTTCAGAGCCTAATCACAGAAGTGACACTCCAACGCCTTTGCTTTATTCTGTTGGTTAGAATCAAGTCATTTGATCCAGTCCACACCCAAGGGAAGTCTAGAAGGCAGAGATCAGTAGGGGCCCAAAGTACTCAGCATTTCATGGTTCTCATTATATTTTGTGCATATTTTGTTGATTTATATCTAGGTATTTCATGTATTTTGGTTTTATTATAAATAGTACTTTTTTTGGTACTAGGGATTGAGCCCAGGGGCACTTTACCATTGAGCTACATTCCCAAACCTTTTTTAATTTTTTGAGGCAGGGTCTCACTAAATTGCTGAGGCTGAGCCTCCTGAGTTGCTGGGATGATAGGGGTGCATCACCACATCCAGTTATAAAGGGTACTTGAAAAAAAATTTCAATTGTTTATTGCTAGAATGTAGAGAAACAATTGATTTTTGTATATTGATTCATATCTGTGACCTTGCTAAACTTAGACGTTTCTTTGTACATTCTTTGAGGTTTTCTGTAGAGATGGTCAATGCTATTTGTGAATAGAGGTGGTTTCTTTTTCCTTTTCCAATCTATATGCCTTTTATTTTTTTTATTTTTATTTTTTTTTGCGGTACTGGGGATTGAACCCAGGGCCTTGTGCTTGCAAGGCAGGCACTCTACCAACTGAGCTATATCCCCAGCCCGCCTTTTATGTCTTTTACTTGCCTTATTGCACTGTCCAGAACCTCATATATAATGTTGAATAACAGAGCAGGTGCCCCTGCCTGTTCCAACTGTTAGTATTCAGACTTTCACCTTTGAGTATAATGTTAGCTGTAGATTAGTTGTAAATGTCTTTTATCAGGTTGAGAAAATGTCCTTCCATTTCTGGTGTATTGAGTGTTTAATCATGAGTAGATGTTGAATTTTGCCAAGTGCTTTCTC